>BQNB010018154.1:0-68731 GCA_026074375.1 Tanacetum coccineum | reverse complement strand
TTGACGAATAAAGGTGGTGGAGTGTTATCAAGAGGCGATGGATATGGTAGTTCTTCCATGATGGTTTTGTGATTAGAGATCATTTGACGGGTGAAGGGTTTTGTTGTGTAGTGATATAGCATGACTATAAAGGGTGTAGGGATTAAAGTTTCTCAAACTAGTTATCACTATCAAGAGTGAAGAATATTTATGAGGTTTAAGTGTATGGTAGAAGAATTTCTTATAAGGTTGATATGAGGGTTGATGGTTTTAGTGGCGAGGATAAAATTCAAAAGAATTGGTAAAATGTTAAATAGGTTTTTCATAAGACAAAGAAATTGTCAAAAGGGAAAGTGATGTGTTAGTTTCTTAAGGAGGTATTGATGCTAAATAGTGATGTTGGGGGTAAGAGACTAGAACCAATTGCGTTCTTATAGACAAGGTGTATTTGTATGTTGGAATAAGATGTGAGTGTTCTTGTGAGTGTTTGGTAAAAGACTATATGTATACAAGAGTGTTTTCACTCCCCCTTAATCCATGGCCATCAGGACATTAAGAGTGAAATAATAAAAATAAATAAGGAAGAAACAAATGTTGACGGAAGCGATGAGCTTAGTAATGTCAAAATGGATGGTGATTAGCATACAACAAAATTCATCCATGAAGTCATATAGCTCTTCTTGAGCAATGTGAATGTTCATAGAACAATCACATGATGAGGCACATAACGGAGGCTTGGAATACTTAGGGTGAAATATGGAATTTATGGGATGAGCATCCATTGATGTTGTAGGATCACTACATGTCGGTAGGTGATCACGATTGCCCATAGTATAATTTTTGGGAAAAAGTGGAAGTGTTCTATAAGAACCTTATTATTCTTTATTAGTGAAGGGAGACTCAAGAGACCAATCTTTTGTATAAGCACAATGCTCATTTTAGGAAGAGCGAGAGTATTGGCGAACTCTTAAAGAGTAAGGAAGATCCGTTAGTTTTCTACCCTAAGACGAATGGATAAAGTTCGATCCTCATTTTGTATGAGGTAAACTTGATGATAAAACTCCATGACAAACATAGGACATATTTGCTTATTAATTGTGGGTGCATAATTAACACGTAAATCATAAAAAATTGCATAAGAAATAAATGCAAAAATCATGCAAAACACGATAACATCTAGCATTTAAAAGCATGCATCATTTAGATAAACATAGCGATATTATATCACAATTTCTAGACAAAGACAAAATCGTTACAATAAACATGCATTCAATAATTAACCAAATAATCATTGAGCATCATGATAGCACGAAGACATATAATTATATCTCACAAGAACAAGTTATCATTTTGAAACTTTAAAACACATATATGAGATGCAAGAAATCTAGGTTCGCTAAGGAGAAACCTAATTACTACTTGTTTAATAAGTAATCCTAATGAAAGACAAATTTCATGAGTGTAAACTAACTTTAAGCATATTTTGGAAGAGCCATTTAATCAAGTTGGAGAATGAATATGAGACTATTACTAGTGTGGTACTCAATTTAGGCTAAACACCATCATTTTTACGGGTTATACCACAAAACCAACTTCTCTCCTTGAAGAAACTCAACTTTAGGTCAAATTGAATTTTTAGTGCAATAGGTTCTCGAGTAGCCATTCTTATTTAAAAAAATCGAATTCCTAAATTTTTCTATCGAAGTGTAGCAAAGATGAAATTTTCTGAGTTCACTAATACTTGGCCTAATACTGTATGAATCAACTAACCATGTTTTAATGCTGGTAGATCTAGATAATATTTTTTACACATAATCCTAATAAAGATGTGTTGAATGCTAGAAAAATGTAAGCAAGATGTTTCAATCTTTTGTTCAGGGTCTATATGTTGTTTAGTTTAGATGTCATGTTGCTTGATTTAATGGATGTCTCATATTAAGTCGTCTTGCATGTTTAGTTGTCACATGTGATATTAACGTGATTTGGTTTTCTAAAGCTAAGAGATGTGCTTATGTGTGACAATGGAGAATATGCTATATTGAGAGTGTTTCAAGAATGCTCATTTGCATATCTTGTGAGAAGAATCTAGTTAAGGTTACTTACCTTAATAGATCTTGTGAATGTTCTACGATGTATGATAGAAACAAGACATATTGTATCTTTCAACAAATCTCCCTTATTTAAGATGATAAAATTATTACTCTTATGAATGCTTGATAAACTAATACGAGTAGAAAAATACATGAATAAATGAGTTTTATTTGTTTATGCATTGACACATGTTATAGTGGGTCATTTTTCAACTATAATCTTATATTTTACAAACACGATGTAATGTATTCTCTTGTAACATAACCTTCAAAGGATGAAGATAACAAGTGCACTACTCTTGTTGTTGTGGATCTTCATATGTGTGTAGATGGCAAAATCTGCAAGCTTGCTTGGATGGATTATCAAGTAGAAATATTCTTACAACAAATGAGAGTTACAAACATTATGATCAAGGGATAATTGTGGTTTTAAGGGTGTGAAAAAATGTGTGTTAAACATGAGAGAAAACCTGATCTAAGTGTGTGAAAAAATTGGTTTTGAAGTGTGAAAATGAGCCATTATTTATATGCAAGAAAACTGCTAGACAAAAAGTGACGGTTCTCTTATCAATAAGGGGACCGTCCGTATTTAAAGGAATCGTCGGTGTGGATAAGGGAACCGTTCGTACTTCAGACAGTTGGATTTTGTGGTTACTTGCAAATCTTGACAAAATCTTTCCCTTACAGCAATATTCTTCCTTTAGAAGACTTTGGTGATATTTGTTTTTTTTAGAAATTCCTCTTAACAACATCTTAATTCTGACTCATTCAGACGCAGTCAGACGTTTGAGTCATTAAGATTGTTTGTTTTTTTCAAGTCATTCAGAGACAGTAAGAGGCAAGCAGTGTTAAGAGTGTTTTTTTTCCTAATCATTAGGATGCAGTAAGAGGCATAAACCTCTTACTGAACTAGATATGGAGGGGGTGTCTTAACACCTGTTAATGTCTTTTTTTCTTACTTTTTTTGTTTTTATATTTTTCTACTTTGTTATGGTTTTTTTTATTTTGATGTTTTTTTTATTTCTTGATTTTTTTGTATCACCTTTGTCTTTTGAATTCAAAGTATTAAATAAAATCGTTGCATATGTTTTGTTATATAAAGAGTGTATAAGATGATTTGTGTCAACTCAAATTTTGTTTAAATTGAAGGGTACGGTTTCGAACTCGTACATCTCAATTCTAACGCGATGCATATGTTTTGTTATGATTTTTTTTATATATTAATGTAATGAAGTTAATTTTTTGTGCGAATGCAATCGTTTTATATTTAAATTGTAAAAACTATAGTTTAATAGATCTATACATTTTTACCAAAACAAACAGTTTTATTTCATTCAGATTCAAATTGTTTAACCACTTATTCAGATTAAGATGGAAATCAGAATCAGACTTTTCTACCGAATATTTAGATTCAGATGTGCAAATCAGATTCAGATTCAGAGCCTCTTAATAAACAAACAACACCTTATTCAAATTTCAAATTCAAATATACATTTTATTAAAACATTTTTTTCTTGTACAAAAATAACTTATAGTTTATCTTTTGTAAAAATGTTTTGTACACAATAAAGTATTATGTGTATGAAAAATATTTTTTTGATCTTAAATCAAGTTTTACGATACTTTTATTTTTACCTTAAATAATTTACGTCAAGTGAAAACTTATGTCTAAATAAAAATGTTTACATCAACTTTTATGTAATGACACCAAAATATTATTTAGACATTTTCTATAGTTTGTTAAATGGTTTGATCATAATGTAATATAAGAAACATATTCAAACATGTGTTGAAGCATACTTGAGACGTCAAGAGGAGTTGATGAATGTTGATAACGCTCAAATCGAGTATATTTTTAGAAGCGTTATCCGTATTTTATGCATGCTATTTGGTTAAACTAACGAGCTTTTTAGCTCATATTAGTACAAATTTGTGTTTTGTATTCTTAGTTAGCCAAAGTTGAGAAAACTAAAGCAAAGACAAAGAAATAGTGAAAAAATGAAGAATTATGCATCTACGAAGATTCCACCCAATGGAAAGACCTCGAGAAGACCTTAAAAGAATAAATAGTCAACAATGACATGTTCCAAAGCATAAAGAAAGAAGCCAAAGAAGATAGGAAAGAAGAAATAATCATAACCGGATGATGTGCGAAGCTTAAACGAGAAGACAAAAGCCATGCACGCAGGAAAGTGCTTCAACCGTGAGTTAAGGTCTCAATCGTGGGTTAGCTCAACCACTGGTTGAGTTGTCAAACATATTTTAGCTCAACCGCGGGTTAACCAGGAAGCCTTAAATGTCATTTTAATTGCCATTACTCTCTAAGTCTGATCATTTGCTCTCCATAACTCAATTTTCCTGCACTTTTATGACACTTGGAGGCCAAGTTCACCTCTTATTGACATGGTACCACCCCTTGAGGCATAAATACACACCTATTTGGCTAGTCTTTGGGATATGCTTTCACACCAACTTACAACAACTATTAGAAAACTTTTTCTCCACCAAAAAATAGATTTTTTCACCATTATTCATCACTCCCAAAAGGCTAACAACTTTTGCCAATTCAAGATTAGGTGCTCAAGTGCTACATACAGTGTTGGACATAATTTTCTGGGTTGTTTAAATGAGTATAGTTGATTGGAGGCTTGAAGGTTGCTCTAATCCCTATTATTTCCTTATTATAATTGATACTTTAGGTAAACCTTTGTTACTTTTATTACTTTCAGGATGTTGGACTTTTTATTTCATGTTAAAACTTGTTTCTTGATCAATTTTAATATGATGTAGTTTTGTTTACTTGTTTGGGACCATGTAAATACTGATATGGAGTGTTTGGTATTTTAGCAGTATCGAATTATGATTTTGTCTATGAGTTTGTTTAAATCAATACTTGTCTAATTTTCTTGTTGATAAATCATGATTAGATCTACAAGTAGAAAGGATTTCTTCTTGTGATTTTTTTTCAATATATTAATGCATGAATATGTTGGTTCTTTATACTTGACACAAATGAGTATACAAGTTAAAAAGACTAGTAACGATTGATTCGAGAGTATAGGTCGAAAGTGCTTTTATGAACAAAATAGTAAAACTCATATTTCTAATAAATGGCTTTTAATGACTTGATTTATAATAACATTCATAGGTTGAAAGGGTGTGTTAGTCTAAACCGTCACATATGCAATTTCATGATATAACCAATTGACTTGGAATTGTATGACTTTGATTTTGTTTGTTATTGCTTAATTTCTACCCGAAACTTCCATACACTCCATTGATATAGAAAATAGTTCCAAACAAGTTAGTTCTAATTATATTGATTGCATTATTGTTAAATTTATCTTATAATTACTTTATGGTATTATGGCTTGTGACATCCATTTTACCACTTTTGTTTCGCTTAATATTAAACTTGACTCTTCAAATCGAAAACACCCAAATCCGTATAAACGACCTAGGTTTAGCAACCACAACTAGCTACACATAGGGGTAGTAATTCTCGACACGACACGATAAATAACACAAACCCGACACAAAGTTAAACACGTTTGGGTTGATGATAAACGGGTTTGGGTCAAAAACATTTCAACCCGTCTAACATGTTTATTAAATGGGTCATGTTTGGGTTGAGTAAGTATTAAACAGCTTAACATGTGAACTCGTTTAAGTATATATAAGCCTCAAAAAATAAAATATATAACTTGAATTTTATGTTAGATTTTGAACAAATGTATTTTGCTATATACTTGATATGAGTGAATTACGATTAAAACACATATATCATTGAAATTGCCGTATAGTTCTTTGCATTTTATGTTTATCATTTTTTAGATCCTTATATCATTTTTGCATCTATACTAGTTAAATTGACAAACCACAAATCTTGTTTCGCGTTTAACCTATTTACTTAAACATGTTAAACGAGTCAGAAACTGGTTACATATGTTATGCATATCTGGGTTAGGGTTGAGTTTTTTGACACAAATAATAAATGGGTCGTGTTTGGGTAGAGGTTATAATAACCCGCCAACCCGAACATATCAACTCGAACACGACTCGATTGCCACCCCTAGCTACACACAATAGGGTATACTTGCCCGGATATGTTCTTAGCTTTACCTGGGAATCATTGTTATGAATTTCAAACCTCGTGCTAGACGCATTAAATGTATGTTTTGATGATTTGTGGTTACGAGTAAATGATGAGGTGTCATTTTATACACTTTTTTGGTTCATTTAACCCCCTAAATCATGCAAATATGCCTAGTTTGTTTTCATGTTTTTAGCACTTGGATGGCATTTGGAGGAAATACACGTGACTTTGGCACATTTGGAGAAGAAACGGGCAAGACTACGACTCTACACCAAATCCTTTGAAGAAACTGTGCATACAGAGCGTGGAGACGGCGTCACAAACTTCAAGCGACGGCGTCAGGATTTTCAAATCGACGGCGTTATGGATTTGACGACGGCGTCAGGATGTAGCCGACTTAAAGTGGCTTTAGAAGATTCTACGTGGCGACGGCGTCACGATTACAACACGACGCCGTCAAGACAATTTTCCTATATATACAAAACTAATTTTAGGGTTTTTAGTGTGTAACTTTTGGGAGACAAACCCTAACTTTTATATTCAAGTTTGGCAACTTTTTAGGTCGTCTTTAGGGCCTTAAAACCCTATTGTAACAGTCTTTAATCCATGTTTTAATCAAGTAAAGTTCATTTATCCCTTTAATCTTTCAATATGTTTATGCATTGTTTGATTGATTTGTGTTCTTTACCTTCTTATAACATGCTATGCTAGATCCTTTAGTATTTACCTATGATTGCATGAAACTTAGATTGTAGATCCTTTTATTGTTGCTTATTGTGATGGATGTGCGTGTTAGGCTTTAGAAAACTAGCCATAAGATATTAAATTAGCATAGACGTCTAGGGAAACACGAGTATGTAGAAAGAATACCATCTGTAACAGTCTTCATACTACTTTACCCCTAATATGGTTGAACCCTCTTAAGATATTTCAATTGCATGTAATATACTCTTAGGGGCCTTGTAATAGTCTTCATACTACCTTACTTGTGCGTTGCCTTAACAAAATATTACGTAGGCAGTGGGTTCGTGTAATTCGTTCATGACTTAGGAAATACTTACACAAATCATCACAAGTGTGACAAAGCAACAGGATTAGGAGAAGCAATTTGAGGAGTAGTGCATGATTTAGTAAATACGTTCATTTATAATATAAGTTATCATCAAAGTAGTTTAGATTTGTTTTATTATTAGTTTAATTAGATAAAACAAACCAACCTCTCAAACCATAATTTTACCTGCTTTCTATAAAATAAAAATACAAAAAGAATCTTCCCTCAACCCCATAGACCTTTGTTAGATCTTGTTCGAGCCTTTCCAACCTATTCCCCTAGAGAACGATAACAACCCCTGGGTCTTGCCTTACTATACTATAACGGTTAGGTGCTCTACATAGGGAGTTGTAAAACATCTTGTTGAAGTCATACGACACCGCATTAAGTTTTTGGCGCCGCTATCGGGGAATAGTTAGGTTTCGACCATTGTTTAGCATAGGTTTACTCGCTTGATTCCTATTAAGTGAGAATTTTATTTTCAGTATATTAGCTCTCTCGTAGTCTATATTTTCTTTGTGTTATTTGTTTCGTAAATCTTTTCGTTGACCTCCATAGGAGACGAATCATATCCGTACTCTTGTAGATTACTCCAAACCTAGCTACGAGGGCTATAGGAATACCATTGAGCTCCCCGAAGGGAACAATGTGGTACCTCTTCAATCCAACACCATCCGGTTGGTGCAAAATGGATGCGCATTCCATGGACTTCAGTCCGAAGATCCAAACCAACATCTTAAGGATTTCTTAAAATTTGTGGACTCACTTGACCTTGATGTTGCAAATAGGGAAAGAAAGCGCCTGTGTATATTTCAATTTTCCATTTGCAATCAAGCTAGCAATTGGCTTGAATGTCTTCCAGCAGGATCCATCTTGACATGGGAGGATCTTACCACTCGTTTCCTCGTACAGTTTTTCCTACTGAGAAGAACTGCTAAACTTTGAAATGACATCTTGATGTTCTAACAATGTCAAGATGAATCTTTCTATGATGCGTGGACTCGTTTCAAGGACTTACTCCTAAAAGTCCCTCATCATGGTCTTGATCTATGGCTTCAAGTTCAAATCTTTTACGATTATGTCGACTACACAATCCAGATGGCCATTGACTATGTAGCAGGCGGGATACTTAGAAAACTAAGGCCAGAAGTAGCATGTGAAACCATTGTGGGTTTAGCCCAATACGAAAAAGAAGGACGGAACGATCCCATCCTCCCAGAAGAAGGGAGCCTTGATTACATAAACCCCAACATTGAACAATTATTAGGGGTTATAAAGTGTAAAGTTGATATGCTCATGAAAAATATGATCCCACTAATGGGAAGGAGTGAAGACGTTTATGTTACGATACATATACGTTCTTGCAAAACAAAGTCCTACATAAACAGTTTAACAATCGACGACCCCCCGCGTGGCCCTACATAAATGCCTAACCCTCGCGCTACTCTCTCTCCCTCTCAAACGGCAACAATTCAACAGGGAGTAGTGATGAGAGTAGATGTGTAAGATAGTGTCAGAGTGCCATTGGTGCATCAATGACCGTGGGTCATGGCTACCTCCGTGACTAGTTTACTCGCTGACGCAGCGCGCAAGATTTAGGCAGAAGATATAAGTGAACAAGATACTAATGATCAAGTCAAGATAAAGGGTTCTAAATCATATTCAAACAAGGATCAACCATAATCATAATTAGGAATATCAAATCAAACGGAATATCAGTGAAATATCAATGGGTCTATGATAACGGATAGCATATCAAACGGAAATATCAAACAGATCTTCAACTGAATCAATTGGAGCTAAGGATAATGGAGATTTAAATCAATAAGGTGTCTTACTAAAAGGACGGAATATATGTACCTGAACATCAGCAACGAAGAGGAAACGAACCGAGATAAAAGATCAAAATCTCTTCACCGAATCTACATAAATCCATGATTACATGTCATTATCTATCTTATTTTATAAGTTTTATCACTTGATCTACCATATATATAGAGTTTAAGTGACCTAATTAGGGTTTCCTAAATTTTTTAGAATTGTTAGTTTTTAAGTAAGTTTCCAAGATTTAAAAAACAAATAAAAAAAAAAAGGGGGGGGGGGGGGGTAACCCATAAAACACCTTCTAAAATGCTAGTCCCAAAAAATTATAGAAGGTTCCCATATCTGTCTAATAATCCTTGATTTTTGGTTGATTTTATTTCTAAGTTTACATACCCCTTTTACCCTTGTTACCAAAACTGATCCCGAAATTGATCTGACAGAACCTTCAAAAAGTTGACGCGTAAAAACCCTACTTAGACAACTCAGAAAATTCTGAAAAAAATCATGGATGTATCTAATATCATGAAGATTTACCAAATCTAATTTTAGAGGCTAACTCCTTACGGTTTGAGAATTAAAAATTAAATACTACTACTGAATGTTTCGGATAGAAATTCCAGATTCGACACTTAATCTTATAAAATCTAAAAATTGACCTTCCCGACCTCCAATGGACATGAGCCCAAATTTATATTTTTGTTTATGTTACATAATACTTGATAAAAATTATACCAATGAAAAATACATTTAAAACTCAATCCATTCATATTTCATGCATAAAATATTAAATAGCACAAACAAAATTATTTAAGGTCAAAGTTGAGAAAGAAAGACTTAGAAAGTCAAAAGTGGACAATAATTTGGGACGGAGGTAGTATTAATTACACCATTAGTGATATCTAGGTTTCATAACATGTTATTACACCATTTAAACAAGATTAAACCCTACAATTTAACAAGATTAATGACACATGTTTTCTTTACAATCTTTTAGGTTTTTATGAAAACTTCATATGTGAATCATGGAATACAAAGATGAAACAAGGAACATGGAATACTTACGAAGATTAAGATGGATATAAGAACAAGGACACCACACCAAGAACACCAAAGAATTGAACCAAGAACACCAAAGAATTACACCACAAACACCAAAACTTGATTAACCAACCGGAAACACCTACACCTTCTTCCTCCTTGCAACTTCTATGGATGAATACACAAGTTTTTGGAGTAAAGTTTTGAGAGAATAATGGTGGAGAGGAGGAATATGGCCGGCTATATATAAGAAGAAAAGGGAGGGGAAGACACAAATAACTTTCTTGCAAAATTAAAAGATTTTATCTCCTTTTTCCCACACTCTTTTCCTAAAATAAGCTAAGCTTCAAAAATAAAAGATTTTGGTAAATAACACCCCATAGGGGCCGGCCTAAATGAAGGAAAGAGGGGGGACAAAATTTTTTATTTTTTATTTTTGAAGATTACACAATATTTGCTAAAAACCTTTTTTACTCTTATTTCTTAAAATATGTTTTATAAACAAAAAGTAAATAAACAAAATAACAAAATCAAATATATTTCTAGGGGGGCTGGATTTATGATTATAAATTAGGGAATTATATATATATCGCTCCTCCGCTTCTTTGTGCGTTTTCTAGAGAGCTACCGTGAACTTTTGACTTCGGTTTACAAAAATATATTTTTTCTTTTAAATTTATTTCTTTTAATTTTGTTTAGTGCATGCGCACTCGCTATTCATCGAATTTAGTTGTTGAATCTCCCATGATTCCGAAGCGACGTAATCGTTGACGTTCCAAGCAAATAGTCAAACTCGAGATTCGAACTATTGTAGAGACTCCCGTTGTCACTATGGCAGATACGCGTACAATGTCAGAATTACTCCAAGCACCCACCGAGGGTTACGGAGATGTGATTGTTATTCCTGCTATACTTGCCGAAAATTTTGAGTTGAAAGTCGGGTTACTTCAATTAGTAACTTCGAGCCAATTTCATGGTTTTGAAAGGGACGACCCTCATGCTCATATTCGTTGGTTTAACAAGATCACTTCTACGCTTAAATACAAGAATGTTCCACACGATGCTATCAATTTGATGCTTTTTCCATTTTCTCTTGAGGGGCCGCCCATATTTGGCTTGAAAAAGAACCCATTCGTTCTATCCTTACATGGGAAGATCTCGTTTCTAAGTTTGTGAATTATTTCTTTCCTCCGTCGAAGACTACGAATCTCAAGAACGATATCACGAATTTTCAACAAAAGTTTGAGGAAACGTTTGGTGAGGCATGGGATCGATTTAAGGAACTTCTTTGTAAATGCCCACATTCACGGTTTTTTAGAATTGCACCAAATCGATACGTTTTACAATGCGTTGACACAATCCGATCAAGATTCTCTAAATGCCGCCGCCGGTGGTAATCTTTTGAACCGTACACCTCGAGATGCTTTGACGATTATTAAGAATAAGTCAAAAGTACGTACTTCACGAAACAAACCGATTGTTTAAAAAGTGAGTACTACTACTTCTTCATCTCCTTCTCCGGATATTACCGCTCTTACCGAGATGGTTAAGGAATTAGTGCTTATGAACAAGGCTAATCAATTAAGCCTCTCGTGAAAGCCGTAGAAGAAATTTGTTGTGACTTGTGATGGTACTCATCATACTATGAGTGTCTTGCTACCGATTGCAACACTTTTAATGCTTATGCAAGCCACGGGAACCTAAATCAAAGGAGGTCCCGATTACCGTCCTCTAGGAGACCTGAATTATTAATGCTAGCAACCAATTGGGACCACGGTGTTCCTCCTTCGGATTGTGCCATAACAATCAAAACTACAATCGGTTCAATCAAAATCAAGGGAATTTTCAAGGCTCTGAATTCAAGGA
The DNA here is from genome assembly GCA_026074375.1 of Tanacetum coccineum. Classification (NCBI taxonomy): domain Eukaryota; kingdom Viridiplantae; phylum Streptophyta; class Magnoliopsida; order Asterales; family Asteraceae; genus Tanacetum; species Tanacetum coccineum. The sequence goes on along the minus strand of BQNB010018154.1, from coordinate 56,787 downwards.
AGAGACAAAAACTTCAATCAAGGAATAACCTATTCCAAGCTCCAAATTATCAAGCTCAAGTTGGACCTTCGAATGAGTTAACAAACTACATGAAGAGCAATGAAGCTACTTTGAGAGCAATGCAAACTCAAATGACTAACATGAAGACGGAATTACGAAATGAGTTCAAATCTACGATTGATACAAGAACCAATAAGATAGAAAATTAAAACAATCAAATAATGAACATGTTAACTAATATGCAAAAGCAAAATCTCTCGGGTTCAATATCACTTCCTAGTAATACCGTTGCTAACCCGAGAGGTGATTTGAAAGCTATTACCACCCGAAGTGGTGTTTCTTATGATAGACCCACGATTCCACCTACTCCTTCTCCTCCCCCGAAGGAAGTGGAACGTGAAACCGAGGCGACAAAGGACAAGGTGCAAAATACAATTTTAGGAAGTACCGCACACGTCCAACCTCCGGTTGTCCAAGACCCGATTCCGGATCCCGAACTTGCTTCAAAGACTAATCCTAAACTGCCGATACCTTATCCTTCAAGACTTAATGACCAAAAGCAGTGAAAAGCTATAATTCAAATGATGAAGTTTCTACAAATCTTTCAAAGATTACACTTCGATATTAGCTTCGCGGATGCTCTTCTTCATATGCCAAAGTTTGCTTCTACTTTTAAGAGTCTTCTAAGTAACAAGGAAAAATTATTTGAATTAGCAAATACTCCGTTAAATGAGAAAATGTTTTGGCGGTGTCCTAAATTAGTTGCCCGAAAAACTTGAGACCCGGCAAATTTCTCATCATGTGTGATTTTCCGGAGCTAGATGAGTGCTTAGCCATGGCCGATCTTAGCTCTAGCATCAATCTAATGCCTCTTTGTGTATGGAAGAAGCTTTCGCTCCCGGAACTTACTCCGACTCGCATGACACTCGAACTCGCAGACCGATCGGTCGCTCATCCGAAAGGTGTTACCGAAGATGTCTTTGTGAAAGTAGGAAAGTTTTATTTTCCGGCCGACTTTGTTGTAGTTGATTACGATGTTGATCCTCGGGTTCCCCTCATTCTCGAGAGACCTTTCTTGAGGACGGCACGAGCTTTAATCGATGTACATGGTGAAGAATTAACTCTTTTAGTCAATGATGAGGCCATTATGTTTAAAGTCAGGCACACTTCGAAATACTTCCGTAATTATTATGATGAAACGGTTCATCAAGTCAATGTCATAGACGTTGCTTGTGAGGAGTATGCTCAAGAAGTGCTCAGATTTTTGGATAGTTCGACAAATGGCAATCCCACTCCTTTGGATCCTATCATTGCTTCTTCTTCCCCATCATTTACTCTTTTTAAAGGAGGAGATTTCATTTTGGAAGAGATCGAAGCTTGTCTTTCAAGTGATTCAATTCCACCGGGAATTGATGATGCCGACTTTTTGAACGGGAGGGAGATCATTGTCTTCTGAGAAGTTATTAAAAACGATGGATCCATCATCTCTCTCTCCCTCTGAAATAAACTTAATTTGAGAAACTTAAAATGATCAATCTTCTATTGATGATCCTCTGGGCTTGAGCTTAAGGATTTTACGTCTCATCTGAATTACGCATTTTTTGAAGAACCGATAAAATCTATCCCGTCATATTTTCTAAAAGTAAAAGATGAAGAAAAAGCCGCCTTTTAAAGGTTCTTAAGTCACACAAACGGGCCATCGCATGGAAAATCTCCAACATTAAGGGCATAGACCCTCGTTTTTGTACTATAGATCTTAATGGATGATTTCAAACCGGCGGTTCAACATCAAAGAAGGGTGAATCCGAAAAATTCATGAGGTTATCAAAAAGGAAGTTATCAAACTCCTTGATGCCGGATTGATTTACCCTATCTCTGATAGTCCGTGGGTGAGCCCCGTTCATTGTGTGCCTAAGAAGGGTGGCATAACCGTAGTTGAAAACGAAGATAATGGTTAATTGTTTGTGTTTACCCTTTTTTTTTTTTTTTTTTAACTTTAGTTAGTTAGGGATGGCGTGTTTATATTGATTACCATTAAGCTTAATGATGTCACTCGTAAAGACCATTTCTCGTTGCCTTTTATGGACCAAATGCTAGAACGTTTAGCAGGAAATGAATACTATTGCTTTTTAGATGGATTTTTCGGTTTTTCAAATTCTTCATTGACACGCAAGACCATGAGCAGACCACTTTCAAGAGAAGCCTTTAGTTTATGCAATGCTCCGGGCACGTTCCAAATGTGCATGATGGCTATTTTCCACGATATGATCGAGGAAACGATGGAAGTCTTCATGGATGATTTCTCGGTCTTTGGGGATTCTTTCTCATCATGCCTCTCCCATTTAGACAAGATGCTCAAACGGTGCGAAGACACTAATTTAGTTCTAAATTGGGAGAAGTGCCATTTCATGGTTAAAGAGGGCATTGTCCTCGGCCATAAGCTTTCAAAGTCTAGGATTGAGGTCGACAGAGCTAAAGTTGATGTTATAGCTAAACTTCCTCATCTGACTTTCGTAAAAGGCGTTCGGAGTTTTTAAGGTCATGACGGGTTCTATCGCGATTTTATTCTAAGTTTTTCTAAATTGACCGGCCGATGGATCCATCATCTAGAAAAAGAAAACCCCGTTTTATTTTCTTGAAGTTGTATTGAAGGCGGTTAATATACTTAAGAAGAAGTTAACCGAAACCCCTATTTTAGTTTCCCCCGATTGGGACCTACCATTTGAAATTATGTGCGACGCTAGTGATTATGCGGTAGGTGCAGTCTTGGGGAAATGAAAGACCAAACATTTTCAGCCTATACACTATGCAAGTAAGACCATGACGGATGCTCAAGCACATTACATGACTACGGAAAAAGAATTATTAGTCGTGGTGTATGCTTTCGAGAAATTCTGGCCTTACTTAGTCTTATCAAAGACCATAGTGTATACGGACCACTAGGCTCTCAAGTATCTACTTGCTAAGCAAGATGCTAAGCCAAGATTGCTCTGGTGGATTCTCCTACTCCAAGAATTTGATGTCATTATTCGTGATAAAAAAGGAGCAGAGAATCTCGCGGCCGACCATTTATCTAGATTAGAAAATCCTCATCAAGGTGATTCGAGAAAAAGGAATCAAGGAAACATTTCTCTTATAGGGACCTTGGAATGCTACACCTTTTCAGTGATTCTAGTACCCCATGGTTTGCCGACATTGCAAATTACCATGCGGGAAATTTTATAGTGAAAGGGATGTCATCTATACACTATGCTAGTAAAACAATGAACGAGACGTAATCACATTACACCACGACGGAGAAAGAAATGTTAGCCGTGGTGTATGCCTTTGAAAAATTCTGGTCTTACCTCATCTTAAACAAAAGCATAGTGTATACGGATCACTCTGCCCTAAAATATCTCTTTGCTAAAAAATATTCTAAGGGAATATTGCTTCAGTGGGTTCTCCTCCTTCAAGAGTTCGATTTCATGCTAATAAACTTGTTCCTAAATCAGTACAAATTATTGCTGGTAGACCAAACATTAATTCTGTTAGGCCTAATATTAATACTGGCAAGACAAACATTAATTCTGTTAGGCCCAATATTAATACTGGTAGGACAAATATTAATCCTGTTAGGCCTAGAGTTAATACTGGTAGTTCTAATGTTAATACTGTTAGAACTAAACAATCAGTACCTACCAAGACCTCAAACAGTTTTAGTCCTAAAAGTCCACAGGTGAATCAATTTAATTAAAAAGGGCATTTTTCAAAAACATATTCATCTGTAAAAAGACCCTTTGCAAAAACTACAGCACGAATGTCTCATTTTCATGCTGTAAAGGGAAATTAGGGATCTGCTGTTAAGACCTCAGCAGGTTATAATTGGAGGAACTCTAATCCAAACTCCAATTGTGACAATGGACCAATTTTTATTAGAACCGTGCTTCATGGTCCGATAAGTTAGATGATGCATTATGGGCTTTTCGTACCGCATTCAAGACACCCATTGGGTGTACTCCTTATAAGCTCGTGTACAGAAAGGCTTGCCATCTTCCTATCGAGCTTGAACACAAGGCCTATTGGGCCTTAAAACATTGTAATTTTGATCTTAAGACTGCAGATGATCACCGAAAAGTTCAAATGAATGAATTAAATGAACTCCGGGATCAAGCTTACGAGAATTCTTTAATCTACAAAGAAAAAACGAAGAAGATTCATGACTCTAAGATTAAGAACTGCGTTTTTAACATTGGTGATCGAGTTCTTCTCTTCAATTCTCGATTAAATATTTTCTCGGGCAAGCTTAAAACCTGTTGGACCGGACCATTCACCATTGCTCAAGTTTTCCCTTATGGTGCCGTCGAGTTATCTCAAATCGACGGACCAAACTTCAAGGTGAATGGTCATAGACTTAAACATTACTTTGGAGGGGACATACCACCGATGGTTGTCCCGGATCTCCAAACTTTCCCCGTGGACCATTAAACTCGGGGTCGAGTCAGGCTCGTGACTCGGTTAACAAAAACAAGCGTTTTTTGTTTTATTCCTTAAAAAGACAAAACTAGGTGTCAAACCCATGCTTATCCCTAGTAGTAGTATAATAATGAATAAGTGTGATGTGAGGAGGCTCGCCTCTTCCTTTCTCGTGTTTTGTGTTTTGTGTTTTATGTCCAGGATTGCCCGGATTATGAAGACTCTCGTACTCGTAGTTTTCTCCATCGTTCACTCGGTCTTCAATCCTTCGCATGCTTATATATGGGAATCCGATATCCTAGATCTTATTGATTAACGTTTATCTTTTTGCATAATTAATAAACAGCTTTAGATTTGCGTAGAGACCCCTTAATATTTGAATTATGCCTTGAAATAAGTATGGGGGTTACAGTCTCACATTGAGGACAATGTGTAGTTCTAGTATAGGTGGATCTTTCGATTTGATCTTACTTGCATTTGCCTTGTCTTCACGTAACCCCATTTTCCACCAAAATATGTGAAAAATATGCCAAATTAAAAAAAATTCAAAAATAGAATAAGTGTTTTGACACGTAGTTTTGTCTTTTTAAGGAATAAATTTTGACTTGATCGAGCATGTTGCGCTCTAGCTTGCCCCTTAACTTATATAAATTTAAGCTTTTGCTAGTCTTTTATACAAGAAGCTTTAAAACGCGAGTTCTAGCTTATAAAGAGCCAAGAGTTTTCAAGTTTCCATGATAGATTTTAAATATGCAAAGCTTGTTTTTATTAGACTAAGCATTCGCGGATCTTTTTATTAAAGATTTTAAATTTGCGAAGAACAAAAAATGATAGAGTTTTATATAAGTTAGATGCTAAACATAGAGTAGTTGGTTCTCTTTAAGGCTCATAGAGGTTAATTGTGGCTTTTTGCTCCCATTAGCTTAATAAACATTATATAATTGTTGAATAAATAAAGTTACTTTAGGTTTTTGCGATTTCTTAGTTTTAAATCACTGCCCCGAGAGATTCCTTCTGGAAAAGTAAGGTACACATTGTAGGTTTTGTCAGTGTTGTGGGGAAATAGGCTACCGATTCCTGATGGCTCACTACCGTTGTCTAGGTAGTTAAAATACCATAGGACTTGAAATTTGGCTAATAATAATAAGTTATGTAATAAACCGAAGTTGAAATAAGACCACTACCTCTTGCCAGCTCACAACCGATGTGGTAGTCGTTTAAAGGGTGGAGGTAATAATAATAAAAATTGTGTGCTGATAAAAGTTTACTGCCTCTTGCCGGCTCACAACCAATGTGGCAGTCTTCTTAAAAAGGCACATAGTAATAATCCGAGACTGATAAATGTTTGCTGCATCTTGCCGGCTCACAACCGATGTTGCAGCCTTCAAAAAGGTCGAGGATCACCGAGGTCAAAATAAGACTCCTACATGTGAAAAAGGAAAGCATAAAAGAGCCTCATTAAAAACCAACAAAACTTCTCAATCAGAAAATGTCTACATCTTCTTCACATGGATCTATTTGGACCCATCAGTCCAATGTCTGTGAAGCATGAGAAATACACCCTAGTCATTATTGATGAGTACTCAATGTACACATGGGTTTACTTTCTTAGAAAGAAGTGTCAGGAAACTGAAATGATTATGTCTTTTATCAGGATGGTGGAAAACCAAAATGATGTTAAAGTTAAACAAATCAAAACTGATAATGGGACTAAGTATAAAAATTCTAAGCTTGAGAGTTTTTGTGATGAGAAATGAATTTCTCAGAACTTCTCTTCTCCTTATACACCTGAACAAAATGGTGTAGCTGAAAAGAAGAATAAAACTTTCATTGAGGCTGCTAGAACAATGCTAAATAGCTTAGTACTCTCAAAGAATTTCTAGACTGAAGCAGTTAGAATTGCCTGCTACACTCAGAATAGATCAATAATAGTCAAAATACATGACATGACTCCCTATGAGATATTCAGAGAAAGAATTCATGATATCAGCTACTTTCATGTGTTCGGATGTCATGTGTTTATTCACAATCACAAGGATCATTGGTATGTGCTTAAATACACATACCTTTTACCTAATAAAATAAGCTAAAAAGACCAATAATGACCAAAAATATACAAAAAAATGCATTGTATATGTGTATTTTGTGAATTGTGTCTTGCAGGTATAGATATATCACAAAAAGGACAAAAACAAAGCAAAACGGACAAAATCGAGCACGAGAATGGAAAGAGTGTGAAAAGACGAAACCGAAGGCGAATTTATCTTAAGTCTTAACCAAATCCAATGCTGTTAATCCTTTAACCCTAAAATACCCTAAAACTGTTACAAAGTTAGTCCTTAAGGACTAACACCATCAGTCCAAACCAATTACACCATTAGTCCTTAACCTTAAACAAAGATAACTCCTCGTTAACCCATTAAACCTATAACCCTTAACTCGACCTAAAATTCTATTTATAAAACAAAAGGCTCAAAATCATATCAAAAGCCCAACCCCAGCCTCGGTCAAACGCACTCAATATGAAAGTTAAAAATACTATTTATCTTTTACACTTTCCCTCCACGATTTCACCATGGACAGAGCAGGGTAAATCCTTCCATACACACGCATCAAGTGATTCTAGAAGGCAATTGCTGACACATATGACACATTTGGGAGTCACGCTGGCAATCCCACATCATTTGATTGGATGATGGGACGTGTAAGCAATCTAACGGCTCTGATTGGATGGATTAGAGGCGGTTATTGATAGAGGGTCAAAATTAGAGGATTGGGGAGCGTCCTAAAGGCTAGATGGTTCCTTTCACTCCTATAAAAGGAGGCCTCTACACACAGAATTAGATATGTAGTGTTTAGCTTAGCTTTTAGTAATTTAGTAGCTTATTGTAGCTTGTAGCTTAATCTTTATGTATTTTTCTTTTCCAAGTATTGTAAACGTTTGTTAATCAATAAAATTCTATTTAATTTCAATTCGTGTCTTATTCACTATTTTTCTCTTAATGCAATTATGGTTTAAATGTTAAAAATCTCCTAATAAGCTCTTATAAGCTCTGAATCACTATATAAGCTAGCATAATTCAATTAAGCCTTAAAAAGCTTAACTGAATAAGCATTCAGTTCAAATTTCACCACAAAAATACCTCAACTTTAATTATGGAAGATAAGCCAAACCTGGACGGGCTTATGGACAATACCAATTTTTTTTAACAAGCTGGAGCTTGTAGACAAGCTCATTTGAGCATTTATGATCCTTGTTTGGATAGGATCAATGTACTTTCATTTTTCTCTTTTTAAAGTTTAATTCATGTCTTACCTATTGCTGCTTATTGCTTGCTTATTGATGTTTAATTATGCTTAATCTGTTCTCATATAGCTTATTGCATTTAGTTTATAGCATTTCATAGTTTGATTTTAGTTTTTATGTGGTTTTGATTATATATGTTAAGAAAATCCAAAAAAGTAGCACATTAGTGTAGCTTATTATCTGTTGCTAATTCTTCTAAAGTTTATGCTTAATTGTCCTTATCACACTTAGATCTTAATCTGTTTTAAGTTTTACAACTTATTTAAGACTGATTTAAGCTTAATTATGATTTACCAAAAACTTAAGGGGTGTTTGGATCAAGCAGTACTAACCTTGGTTAGTACTGTTTGATTGACTGGTGTCCTTTAAGCCTAATTTGTTGAGCTCAAACTAAGCTTTTAGGTCAGTTTTAATAAGTTGTTAAAGTTTAAAATTCAAATCTAAGGTCTTATGTATTCATGGTTTTAATCTGAGGTTTCTAAGTTTAATTAGTTAGCTTATTTGATTAGATCTTGTTCTGGTGCAATTTTGTGTAAATTTCATGTTAGTTTTGAGTCATATAATGCAGTAGAAATTAGTTTGTCAATTTTGCAATTGGTATTTGTGGATTTAGAAATAATCTGTCAATTTATAAGTGCTACCTTCATTGTTCAAAATCCAGTTTTCAAAAGCAAATCTAAATGAGCTTAAGCTTGATTTAAGATCTGATATTGATAGAATAAGCCCACTAGGGTATAAGCTTAATCTGTTTTAGCTTATTTTTACATTTAGAAGTCATTTAGTGGCTTAAATCTAGGTCTGCAGTAGCTTATTGTCCTTTATAATCCAAAAAGCCATAAGCAAAGTAGCATAATATGTCTTTTTCAATTCTAATTTCTAGCTTATTTCTTAGGTGTGTTTAATGACCAGCTTAATTATGTTCTTTAGATATAGGTGTTCATTTGTTTTTGTCTTTTAGCCTTTTGTTTTGCTTATTAAGTCCTAGGTTTAGCTTTAAAACTGTCATATCATACCAAAAAAGCCAAAAATATTAGTTGAGTCTGTCACTTATTCAAATCCTTTTGCTAGCTTATTTTCTAAACCAATTGTCTTAATTCTAGCTTAAATAAGTTCTTTGGTGACTAGTCATTCTCTGTTTTAAGTCTTTAGCTTATTCCTATTGCTTATTAGGAAATTAGCTTAGCTCAAAGTTTGGTCTAATGTCTTTTAGGTCCCTTTTAGAGTCTGCTGTCTTAAGTACTTTAGTGTGCTTTCCAGCTTATCTGGTTAGCTTATTTGTCATCTAAGTGCTTATTAGGACTAGATTTTCCTCTGTTTTTAGCTTATTATAATGTTAAGTGCTTATTCAGTCCAAAAAGATCAAGCAGTTTAAACCATTTGCTTAACAGTCTTAACTTAGACTTTTACAACTGTTTTGCTTTTAGGTGCTTTTTAGCTTATTTAGTTAGCCTATTTCTAGTTTATTTTAGCTTATTAGGTTTAAGTGTAGGTCTGTTTTAGCTTATTTAGGTTTTTAGTTGCTTATTAAGTCTAAAAAGCTTAAGCAGTTATAGCTTATTTCTTAAGAGTCTTATAGCCAAACTGTCACCTTAATTGAGCTTATTTCTAGCTTATTTGTAGTTTTTAGAAAAAGTGCTTTCATTAAAGTTTCTTATTTTTATTAGTAGTTAGCTTTTTCAAAAAGAAAAATAAAAAAAATGTTTTTTAAAAAGGAAAGGTCACAGGGGTCGAACCTGTGACCTCTCCTTTATAACACCAACACCTCAACACACACACTCACTACCAACTGCCCTTGGATCTTTTTCGTTTATTACCTTGCATCATTTAATATATATATAACTTTTTAATTTATGCTTATTAAGCTTATTTACTTATTTTAACAGCTTATCCGTAGGGCTTATTCTCAGTTTGAATTTTTCTTAGTTTTTAAATAGTTCAAAGTACTTTTCCTTAATTTTTTAGATTTTTATAAATTAGTTTATTATTTTTTATATTATTTTTAGATTAAATCTGTTTTTAATTCATAATAAATAAAATAAAAGTCAAAAAAATATAATTCTTTTTTCTAAAATTATTTTTAATCATTTAGGATTTTTAAAAAATAAAAAAAATTAGTTTTAAGGTTAAATTTTAATAGTTTAGGTAATTAGTCGCATTTTAGAATCCTCGTTAACGTTTTCTAGCTTAAATACTTATTTGCCTTAGTTGTTTGCTTGCTTGTAATTGTTTTTGCATTTTCGTAAGTAGAATTAGAATCCAAAATCAAAATCCTTGAAATCATTCAAAGCACGCGATCACGAACTTAACCGATTCTCAATTCACGCTTCGTCGGGATACGACCCGGGAGGATCTGAATTTTAATTTAGATAAAAGTAATCTTCTTAAATCCTTACGGAATACTTATTACTATACTATTATTGATATTATCCTTATATACGTATCGGGACAAATCAATACTTTTCTAAACAAGTTAGTGGATGGTAGTTCAAGGAATGTTGATGATAGTTCTGTGGATGACATATTTAAGGTTAAAGAAGAGTTTTCCTATCCTGTTCATAATCCCAATTTTCCATGGAATGAGATGGCACCATTGCTAGGCATGAAATTTGAGCACCCAAATCAGCTGAAGGATTGTTTAATCAATTCTGAGGTTGATAATGGATACTGGTTATGGTATAGAAGAAATGATTATATGAATATTTCAATTATGTGTGAAAAAATGTGAAAGAATGTAGATGTTCTAGCTAGAAAGGAAAACAAAAGGTTAATGAGGACATAGGTACACCTAACTCTAAGTCTAAGCAGAGCACATCTAATGCTAAGTCACCCAAGTCACCTAAGACACCTAAGTTTAAGAAGAGCACATCTAAGAAATCTCAGTCACCTAAGACACCTAAGTCTAAGAAGAGCACATTTAAGAAATCTCAGTCACCTAAGACACCTAAGTCACCTATTGCCACACCTAATGCTGAGCACAGAAAGGTTGTTCATTTAGATTATGGGCAGGATGGATGCAAAGTGAAGCAAGTTTCTAAATTAAAACCTTGGTTCCTACTCACACATGTTCTAGAAATTTCAATGGGTCATTAGTTACATACAAGTGGATAGCAAAGCAGTTTGTAACAGAAGTGTTAAAAAAATCCTAAGATTAGTTATAGGCAGATGGTAGCAGATGTTAGAGAAATTTTTTTGACTAATGTAAGTGTTAGGATTAATGTTTTCTTAACTTAGTACCGACAGTACAAATAGTTAGTACTGTCAGTTATACTTAGTACCGACAGTACAAAATAGTTAGTACTGTTAGTTAGTTAGTACCGTTAGTAGAAAGTTAGTTAGTACCGTTGAGAAGATATTTAAAAGATATTTATGAGATATTTTAGAAAAAGATTTGTAAGCCTTTTAGGGTTATCCTTAGTATATAAAAGGATCACCTTTGGCATAGTTAGACACGTTGTTGTTGAATATATATGAACAAAGAAGTTTAGCAAATCATATATCATAGTTAGCAATCTGTAATCCTCAAGAACACTTTAATAAAGTTGTTATTCAAATTTATAGAAAATTACCTTCTCCTATTCTTCTTCCAGAAGATATCTTTCTTTTGGTATTCAGATACCATTTTCTCTCTAAAAGCGTACACCTCTGGCCAAGCAACAGTTACAAAGATTGTTAATTATGTATATCAAAAACGTTAACCAGAGTACTTAAGAACATTATCAAACATTATACAATACATATATTCCAGATTATATCTAATAAAATTATGCGCATCTGGATTGAACTTTATAATAAGATCGATTAAAAAGTAGTTTACCAAAAGAATGATGAAACTGATAAGCGATCACTCAAAGCTAAGCTTTTCTGAGATGGTATCACAGCCATATTGTACCTGCAACAACACATGTCAGATGTGTTATTACAAAAATTAATATTATGTCCGAGGTTGCCTTTAAAAAAAAAGATAGTTAATATATCCAATATAACATAACCGTGTTGATAAGAGAGCATGACAGTATTTGTGCGTATACATATACGTCGGCTCATTAATATTTCTTGAATTCCAGAACTGAAACCATGCCTGGGCTATGCGCTTTATGCAAATGAATACCAAGTGGCAATACCTTGCACCACTCAAGGAAAAATCTAAATTGCCTTTGAGCAGAAGGGCAATTAAATTGAACGTGGATGTACTATAAACTTCATATTAAGTCTGAAAAAATGTTGCATGATTTAAACAATACAAAAAAAACTAATTTCCGGACTAAAAAGCTCAAGTTACAAACCACTAGGCGTAAAAAGAGATTTATGGATAAATTATAACTTAGCGTAAAAAGACTAAACCTACATGACTCCTCTCAAGTAACAAAATAGGTTGACCCATGCTACTCATTTATTAACTCCGCTTGCACAAAAGCAATAACCACAAGTTAAAAGCAGACGAAGTAGCGGATTGAGTATTCTATTAACGATAAAAACTATAAAGAAATGTTATTTAATAAAAAACTTTTAAATACCTTCGGTTCTCATGTTTGCACGCATAGGTACCCCAAATCCAATGGAAGAGTCTTGCCGTTTAAAATAACACAACAATGTGATACAACAACACTCACACAAATTAAAGAAGACATAAATAACACATACCTTTCTGAAATGGTTTTCTTAAGATCTATAAACGCACCACCACATATAAACAGAATATCTTTTGTATCGATCTGTAGAAGGACAACAGAAGCAATGATTGTATCATCTGGTTAAAGAGAAATGGGATGATTTAAAAGTCGTTCAAAGTGCAAGCAAATGTAACCTTAAAGTTTAGAAAAGAATGTAATTTACCTGAATGTAGTCTCCTCTATGATGTTTTCTTGCACCCTTTTCCGGGACATTGACAATCTAAAATACATGATGTCATGAAAACATTATTTTAATTTTTAGTTTTGACATTGACACGGTTATTAAAATAGAGCCGGATTATTTTAACATATAGAAAAGTAAAAACTTACCGTTCCTTCAAGCATCTTTAGCAAAGCCTGTTGCACACCCTTACCCGATACATTTCTGCTAACGTTTTGACTCTTAGCCTATGGACATGAGGAAATAAACAAAACCTTAACGGATGGTACACATGAAGGTGAAACGTGTTACTTCTGAAGTGAATTAAATTTTAAGCAAAACCTTCTTTGTAAGTGTCAACTTCATCTATATAAATAAACCCTGATCGCAGCTGCTACATTATTATCAGATGAACTGCATTAAGAAAGGAAAAATAAATTAATGATGCAGTTATGATTTAGTGATTAGAATACCACCAATTAGTAGGCTAAGAATAGGTAATATGACATACTGTACAAAAGCTTGTAAAAAATGAGACTCCACAATCTTACCCCGACATAGCCTGCCTGCAACATTATAAAATGTTTATACAGTAACCAATAGTATCAAAGTAAAACAAAGCTTAGTCATGTTTGTAGCATTAACGACTATTTATAGCTCAGATTACTCACTAAGTGCAAACATATTCTTCTAGTGACTAACACTAAATATCTACTTACCTGAGTGAGTGTAGTTGCATCCGCAATAACAAAAGAACGATGTACTAGCGTGAATAATGTTTTTTGCAAGTAGTGTGTTTCCATGTAATCAAAAATCACAAGTACTCAGCTGTGACGAACGAGACATATTAGCTCGGTAGGGCCAAATGAAGTTTTACATCGTAATACATTTCTAAGACCAATGTAAAACTCATTGAAAAGTCTCAAAAACTCATATTAAACTCAGGAGCCTACACATCTTATAAATGTTACCAATAACAAACCCACACATCTTATAAATTTGCAATAAAAACATATGTATGCAAGGTAAATAACTAAATACTCGTTCGTTTCTAGCGTTCACGCTGAATAATTTATTAAATATTGGATGGGCCAAATTAGCCTTATGTGAACTTTTGGACTAAATTACACATATGCATGCCATTATTAAGGAGTTTCTTGGGTTGGCCATGGCCCACCATGTCTTCTATGTAGCTCCGTCACTGTACTAAAGTGTGAGATTAACAGGGACTGAATAGGCTATGCAACACCAGAATCACACAAGTTTAATCTACCCCTTAAGGAGTAGGACATGTTACCTGAACCTGTAGGGCCCATTACAAGAATATTACTTTAAAGCATGTCTAACTCATCACAAAGATTAATCGTCTTTTAGGCTTCCTCTGCGGCATTAAGGCAAGGATCTTTTGATGCAACTGGTTCAAAAACATAAGAGATGTGACATAAGTAAAAGCAATCATTAAAAAGGAAAATAAATAGCACGAGATGAGTTTTCTGAAAATAGCCTAAACAGAGAAACTTACAGTAGCACAGTTAAAATATAGGTCTGGTTGGACTTCATGCCTTCGTCTTTCTCCTGTTACATTGTGAAAATTTAGGAATCCGCACTAAGCTACAACAGACAATATGGTTAACGAAAACATAAGTCAGGAGAATAATATGCTAAAAGGCATAGTATGGTTGCAAGTATCGTTATTCTAGGAAACTTACAATCGCGTATTGAGCCTGTTGTCCCATAGCTTGTAACTAGATCTTAAGCTTTGTGTTTTCAGAAGATAAGCCGGTTGTATCCCTCTGCGTAAAGAAAACATGAGTCAGTCAAAATCATTAATAAAGAATGAAATTTGTGTTAACGGTTGGGTTGTCTAACATGTCAACACGGATTAGTGACGCATGTTTACAATACTGTTGGTGTAATTGACCCATTAATAAGTCAATGGGTCAAAAATAGGACATGCAGCGTGATAGATTATTGCACACAGAGATACATATTAGTAGATATGCCGATGCAATTAAATTAAGTTTATCATTCAATGATTTTCATATAATTCTAGTTAGTAATAAGGTGACCTTACACAATAGGTAAAAGTTTGAGAACCGTAATCAGAGAGGCATTAGTGTAATAAAATCAAGATTAATGTTCCCGAAATAAAAAGTAAGAAATAACTAAGTTTACATAGTACTAAAGGTGTTTTGCTCGTTTGCAAGGTCCACCATAAGCTCATCGATTTCGTCCATCAATAGCATATCAATAAAGAACATTTGTAAAAAAATAATTTAATATCAATTCCAAAATGGCTTAAAAATCTAATCCTTGATTTAGGATAAAGAGCTGTGTTGGAGAGTACATGTTGTTTTCCGTCTTTGTATATTCTGTACAGAAGACAATCTCAACGCTCCCGTAAGCCATCACTCCCCGTATGGTGATTTATATGTAAGGGATTTATCGGACCTAACCATTGTTAATCAATGTAGAAAACACCTATTTTTAAAACATACACCATAACACAACGTAAATTGAAACTTAATGAATCAATTTTTCATTACAAAGTATAACCAAAACCAATCTGCTAATGATAAGATACATAAAACTTACCGATAAGTAATTATCGAAGCAATAAGACGGAGGGATCAAATGTTCACTTCAAACATATTATCAAAATGTAAAGTAATCATATGATCAGCCATTTTTTTGAATTAGAGATTAATAATTTTAATTAAGAATTAACAATGATAGAGTTAGATGAAATTGGTTTTCTTATTCAAGAATTGCGATGAATGAGAAATCTTGATATAATTAAGAAATATATCGATGATACGTGATAATGAGGATTTTACATTTGATTTGGGAGGCAAACTAGGTTTAGTTAAAAGGAAATTGAAAACTTTTAAAATCGTGATACGTTACCTGAATCAATATTTGAATGGATATTTTTTTAAAGCATGACATTATTGAGTTTTTATTATCCGTCACAACCATTGGCCTAGTCAAGTGGATGAGGCGTTTATTTTCTAAACAAACAACCCAGGTTTGAATCCTCCCAGTGATATAATTTTTAAAATAATTCTGGATTCATGCCATGTAGATGTCCATGTAGGCGTTGATGTGTCATATAATACACCAAAAATAGTGACCATGACTAGTAAACATGATTGTTTGTGATGACATGCTTTAGTGACGTGTGTAAACTGTCCATATATAAGTAAAGATAAACTATATTATATTCAAATCAAATTTTGCGCCGCTGCCGGGAATGTGCATCGAATATACGCGTGAGTTTTTGAATAATATGTTTTGAAGACCTTTCTCGTGAAGTATATTATTTTATTATTTTCTTTTATATAAAACTTAAAAAATACAAAAATATTTTATATTTCTCAATTTATTTTCGAATAATTACAAGAAAAATCAAAATACTTTTCCTACACATATAAAAAACAAAAAATTTGAAAACAACAAAACCAACCGTTTTGTCACTTTGAGATATCCGCTCACTTTAGATTACAAACTTTAAGAGATGGATTAAGGAGGCAGATCGACGAACTCGACCCGAAAGGAGAAGGTTTTTTAAACGCATTCGCGCTACCCTCTCCTCTGCTTCTTTGTGCGTTTCTAAAGAGCTTAACCTTACACTTGCTCATTATCGGTTACAAAAATAATATCTTTTTATTATCTCTTATTTTATTTTTTAGTGCATGCGCACTCGCTCTTCATCGCATTTAATTGCCGAATCTTCCACGACTCTGAAACGTCGTAATCGAAGACGATATAAAAAGAGTCGAACCATTTTTTCTCGAAGAAACTTCCGTAGTTACGATGGCCGATCAACGTACTATGGAGGAATTACTCAATCACCCACCGAGGGTTATGGAAGATGCTATCGTTACTCCTATTCTCGCGGGAGAATTTTTGAGCTTAAACATGGAACTTCTAAATCGCGTAACTTCAAAACAATTTTTACGGATTTGAGAAAGAAGAATCCTTATGCTCACATTCGATAGTTTAACAAGATTAACTTCCACATTAAGTAGAAAATGTGCCTAATTCGTCGATTAAGCTTATGCTTTTTCCATTTTCTATCGAGGGGGCAGCCCGGATTTGGCTCAAAAAAGAACCCCCTCGTTCTATTCTTACTTGGGAAGATCTTGTTTCCAAGTTCATTAACCAATTCTTTCCTCCTTCCAAAACTACAAATCTCCAAAATGAAATCACAAATTTTCAACAAAAGTTTGAGGAAACGTTTAGTGAGGCATGAGACCGTTTCAAGGATCTCCTTCATGCATGCCCACATCACGGTTTTACGGAATTACATCAACTTGATACTTTCTACAATGCTTTAAACCCAACCGATCAAGATTCCTTGAATGCCGCCGCCGGTGGTAATCTTCTGACTAAAACTCCTCGAGATGCTTTGACAATTATCGAAAATAAGTCGAAAGTTCGCAACTTACGAAACAAAATGGTTGTTTCAAAAGCGAGTGCTAATACTTCTTCTTATACCCTGCATTTCCATCGGAAATGCCGATCTTACTGATGGCCGTTAATGCTATGCATCGTCTTGTTAAGACCTCTGCCTTTATAGACCGTAAAGCAATTCTGAAAGTTATGAGACTTTGGGTGGGACCGCATCCCGACAACTAGTATATTGCCGCCATGCAACACTTTTAATGCTTCTGTAGCCGCAACAACTTATAATCAGAATCATGGATATCGTCCTCAAGGAGACCCGAATTATCGTGCTAGCAACCAAATGGGACCACTTGGTTTTCCTCTCGTGCAAAATAATCAAAACCATTTCAATCAAAATCAAGGTTATAATCAAAATCGAGGAAATAATTTCAATCAAGGTAACCAGAATTATCAAGCACCGCCTCAAAATGGACCTTCAAATGATCTCTCGAGCTACATGAAGGCAAGTGACGTTAATATGAGAGTAATGCAAAATCAAATAACCAGTATGAGGTCGGAATTAAAGAAAGAGATGGATACTACGTTGACTAGACAAAACAATGCGTTCAAGAATGAGTTAAGAAATGAATTAACGAATGATATTAAGAACATGATGAGTAGTTTTTTTCAAATGAATACCGCTTCTTCTTCGGGCTCGGGTTCACTTCCTAGCAACACCGTTGCTAACCCGAGGGGTGACTTGAAAGCAATCACCACCCGAAGCGGTATTTCTTATGACGGACCCCCAATACCACCTCCTTTCTCTCCTCTTCCCAAGGTGGTGGAACGGGAACCCGAGGTGACAAAGGATACGGTGCAACCAAGTACCGAAAACATCCAACCTACGGTAGTCTAAACTCTAATTGATGATCCCGTTGTTGCTCCTAAGCCTAAACCGTTTATACCTTATCCTTCAAGAGCTAACAAGCAAAAGCTCCGTGAAAAGGATGATAATCTAGCTTCAAAATTTGTTAAAATCTTTCGGGAATTACATTTCGAACTCAGTTTCGCAGATGCTCTTCTACATATGCCAAAATTTGCTTCAATGTTTAAAAGTCTCCTTAATAACAAAAAAATTGTTTGACTTAGCCAAAACACCGGTGAATGAGAATTGTTCGGCGGTTATCCTAAAAAAGTTGCTCGAAAAACTTGGAGATCCCGGCAAGTTTCTTATTCCATGTGATTTTCCAGAGATAGTTGAATGCTTAGCCTTGGCCGAACATTAGGTAGCAAGCATCACCTTTAATGCCTCTTCCATATGAAGACGCTCACACACCCCTAACTTACTCCTACACGAAATGAAATCATGAACTTGCAGACCGATCGACTACTAGATCCACTCTGGTATAGGCCGAAGATGTATTGTAAAATTCGGAAGTTCCATTTTCCGGCCGACTTCGTAGTCGTTGATTATGTTGTTGATCCCCGGGTTCCCTTGATTCTCGGGAGACCCTTTTTGAGGACGGCACGTGCTTTGATTGATGTTTATTATGAACAATTAACTCTTCGAGTTGATGATGAAGCCATAACCTTTAAAGATGGTCAAACTTTGAGATACTCCTACAATAATGCTAATCATGTTAATCGAAATGATGTCATCAACGTTTCATGTGAGGAGTATGCTCAAGAAGTGCTCAGTTTTTTAGATAGTTCTAAAAGTGGCAATCCCACTCCGTCTTTAGATCATATCCTTTCTACTTTTTTTTCCTCTCCCACTCCTTTTGAAGGAGGTAACTTCATTTTGGAAGAAATCAAAGCTTGTCTTACAAATGATTCAATTCCACCAGGAATTGATGATGCCTACTTTGATCCAAAGAGAGACCTTCTTCTACTTGAAAAGTTATTAAATGATGATCCATCACCTCCTCTCCCTCCGAAGAAACTTCATTTTGAGGAAATTAAAACGATAAAATCTTCTATCGATGATCTCCAAGCTTGACAAAAGATTACCGACTCATCTTGAATAGCGTTTTTAGAATGAACGCGATAAATTACCCATGCCTGAATTCTAAAGAATTAAAAGATAAAGAAAAAGTTTCCCTTTTAAAGGTTCTTAAGTTACACAAACGGGCCATCGCATGGAAAATTTCTGACATTAAGGGTATTGACCCTAGTTTTTGTACTCACAAGATCTTAATGGAAGACGACTTCAAATCGGCGGTTCAACATCAAAGAAGGGTGAATCCGAAAATTCATGAGGTTATCAAAAAGGAAGTTATCAAACTCCTTGATGCCGGATTGATTTACCCTATCTCCGATAGTCCGTGGGTGAGTCTCGTTCATTGTGTGCCTAAGAAGAGTGGCATGACCGTAGTTAAAAACGAAGATAATGAGTTAATACCCACTAGGTTAGTTACGGGATGGCGAGTTTGTATTGATTACCAAAAGCTTAATGATGCCACTCGTAAAGACCATTTCCCGTTACCTTTTATGGACCAAATGCTTGAACGTTTAGCAGGGAACGAATACTATTGCTTTTTAGATGGATTTTCCGGATATTTTCAAATTCCTATTGACCCGCAAGACCAAGAGAAGACCACCTTCACTTGCCCTTATAAGGGGAAAACGTTTTTTTTTATTTTGCCTACCGACGTATGCCTTTCGGCTTATGTAATGCTCCGGGCACGTTCCAAAGGTGCATGATGGCCATTTTCCACGACATGATCGAGGAAACAATGGAAGTCTTCATGGACGATTTCTCGGTCTTCAGGGATTCTTTCTCGTCTTGCCTCTCCCATTTAGACAAAATGCTAAAACGGTGCGAAGATACCAACTTAGTTCTAAATTGGGAGAAGTGTCATTTCATGGTTAAAGAGGGCATTGTCCTCGGCCATAAGATTTCAAAGTCCGAGATTGAGGTCGACAGAGCTAAAGTTGATGTTATAGCTAAACTCCCTCATCCGACTTCCGTCAAAGGCGTTCGAAGTTTTTTAGGTCACGCCGGGTTCTATCGTCGATTTATCCAAGATTTTTCTAAAATCGCCCGGCCGATGACCCATCTTCTTGAAAAAGAAACTCCGTTTATTTTCTCGAAAGAATGTATTGAAGCGTTTAATATACTTAAAAAGAAGTTAACCGAAGCCCCGATTTTAGTTGCCCCCGATTGGGACCTACCATTTGAAATTATGTGCGACGCTAGTGAAATGCGGTAGGTCAATTCCCTCCCCCCTGGGAAACGTGAAGACAAACAGTTTCAGCCTATACACTATGCAAGTAAGACTATGACGGATGCTCAAGCACATTACACAACAACGGAAAAAGATTATAACTTGGTGAACGCTTCCGAGAAATTCCGACCTTACTTAGTCTTATCAAAGACTATAGTGTATACGGACCACTCGGCTCTTAAGTATCTTCTTGCTAAGCAAGATGCTAAGCCGAGATTGCTCCGGTGGATTCTCCTACTCCAAGAATTCGATGTCATTATTCGTGATAAAAAAGGAGCGGAGAATCTCGCGGCCGACCATTTGTCTAGATTAGAGAACCCTCATCAAGGTGATCTCGAGAAAAAGGAAATTAATGAAACATTTCCTCTCGAGACCCTTGGAATGATATCTTTTCGTGGTGATTCTAGTACCCCATGGTTTGCCGACATTGCAAATTACCATGCGGGGAATTTTATTGTTAAAGGGATGTCGTCCCAACAAAAGAAAAAATTCTTTAAGGATGTTAAGCATTATTTTTGGGACGACCCCTACTTGTTTAGGATTTGTGCGGATCAAATGATTAGACGATGTGTTCACGGCCAAGAAGCCGTTGATATCCTCACGGCTTGCCATAATGGACCCACCGGGGGACATCATGGTGCCAACTACACCGCTAAGAAAGTCTTTGATTCTGGTTTCTATTGGCCGACTATTTACCGTGATGCCCATGACTTGGTCACACGGTGTGACGCTTGTCAACGTCAAGGAAAAATCTCGCAAAAAGATGAAATGCCTCAAAATGCAATTCAAGTATGCGAGATCTTTGACGTATGGGGCATCGATTTTATGGGACCGTTCCCGTCTTCTCGAGGGAACAAGTACATTCTCGTAGCCGTCGACTACTTGTCAAAATGGGTTGAAGCAAAAGCGCTCCCCACTAACGATGCCCGAGTTGTTGTTAAATTCTTAAAATCTCTTTTTGCCCGATTTGGAACTCCTCGTGCTATAATTAGTGATCGCGGTACCCATTTTTGTAATGATCAATTTGCTAAAGTTATGCTTAAATATGGAGTTACTCATCGTCTTTCTACCGCGTATCATCCACAAACGAGTGGACAAGTAGAGGTTTCAAATCGTGGTTTGAAACGTATTTTAGAAAGGACCGTAGGTGAAAACCGTGCTTCATGGTCCGATAAGTTAGATGATGCATTATGGGCCTTCCGTACCGCATTCAAGACACCCATTGGGTGCACTCCTTATAAGCTAGTATACGGAAAGGCTTGCCATCTTCCTATCGAGCTTGAAGACAAGGCCTATTGGGCCTTGAAACATTGTAGTTTTGACCTTAAGACCACGGCTGATCACCGAAAAATTCAAATGAATGAACTAAATGAACTCCGAGATCAAGCTTACGAGAATTCTTTAATCTACAAAGAGAAAATGAAGAAGATTCATGACTCCAAGATTAAGAACCGCGTTTTCAACGTTGGTGATCGAGTTCTTCTCTTTAATTCTCGATTAAAGATTTTCTCGGGAAAGCTTAAAACCCGTTGGACCGGACCATTCACCGTTGCTCAAGTTTTCCCTTATCGTGCCATCGAGTTATCTGAAACCGACGGACCAAATTTCAAGGTGAATGGTCATAGACTTGAACATTACTTTGGAGGGACATACCACCTATGGTTGTGACATACCACCTATGGTTGTCCCGGATCTCCAAACCTTCCCCATGAACTACTAAATTTGGGGATCGAGTCAGGCTCGTAACTCGGTTAACAAAAACAAGCGCTTCATGGGTGGCAACCCATGCTTATCCCTATTAGTAATATAATAATGAAAAGTGTGATATGAGGAAGCTCGCCTCTTCCTTTCTCGTGTTTCGTGTTTCGTATTTTATGTCCAGGATTGCCCGGATTTTGAAGACTCTCGTGCTCGTGGTTTTTTCCATCGTCCACTCGATCTTCAATCCTTCGCATGCTTATGTATGGGAATCCGATATCCTATATCATATTGATTAACGTTTATCTATTAGCATAACTAATAAACGGCTTTAGATTTGCGTAAAGACCCCTTAATATTTGGATTATGCCTTGAAATTAGTATGGGGGTGCCAGTCTCACATTGAGGACAATGTGTAGTTATAGTATGGGGGGGATCTTTTGATTTGATCTTACTTGCATTTGCCTTGTCTTCACGTAACCCCGTTTTTCCACCAAAAATAGCAAAAATATGCCAAAATTTAAATTTTTTCAAAAATAGAATAAGTGTTTTGACACGTAGTTTTGTCTTTTAAGAAATAAATTTTGACTTGATCGAGCATGTTGCACTCTAGCTTGCCCATTAACTTATATAAATTTAAGCTTTTACTAGTCTTTTATACAAGAAGCTTTAAAAAGCGAATTCCAGCTTGAAAAATCCAAGAATTTACAAGTTTTCATGATAGACTTCAAGTATGCTAAGCTTATTTTATTAGACTAAGCATTCGCGGATCTTTTTATTAAAGATTTTAAATTTGAAAAGAACGAGAAATGATAGAGTTTCATATAAGTTAGATGCTAAACATAGAGTAGTTGGAACACTTTAAGGCTCATAGAGGTTAATTGTGGCTTTTTGCTCCCATTAGCTTAATAAACATTATATAATTGTTGATGATTGACCGCACGTTGCTGCGGGACGTTATTTTTTTTTTACTTTTTTTTTTGTAAAAAAGTTTTTTAATTTTTTTAGGTTTTTGATTGCGTAATAGCTGGACCTTCCGCGCGTTGCGGCGGAGCTTATTTTTGTGCGATTTGGTTACATAGCAAGCGTGTTGCCGCAGGGCATAATTCGCGGATCGCGTTGCTCCGGGGGCGTTAGTTTTTTTTTTGAGCTGGTTTATTTTTTCGGTTTCATGTTTAATAGTTTGTTTTTTTTCTTATATGGGCTTCTGTGTTGGGTCTCATGTTTAAATGTTTGTTTTTTTTCTGTATGGGTTTTTCTTTTTAAGATATTTCCGCGAGTATTTTTTGATCTGAATAAATCGGTATATTTCTAACATTTTTTAAATTTTTTATTTTGCGGAAACAATTTTTTTGTCGGCTACTTAAAAAAAACAACCAAACATGGAACTTTTTTTTTTTGCAATAAGGCTGTTGGGTTGGATCAAAACATCCGGGCCAAAGTTAGCCCATGTTAGTGGTACTGTGGCAGTGCACCGTAGGAAGTTGGGAAAAACGCTGTCGTTTCACTTCTCTTTTGAGTATTTGTATAATTATTCTTTTATTACAAATGATATAAGGAGACTGAGACAACGGACTAAAGGTCAGTCCAATCAAAGCCTGCCACTTTTTTGTCGCTATCTGTCACGACTTAGTATATTGTTCAATACAAGCAAGATTACCCGCGCGTTGCTGCGGGCGTTAATTTTTCGAGCGTTGTTGTGGGGCATTAATTTTTTTTCGGGTTTATTTTTTCGGTCTCATGTTTAATAGTTTGTTTTTGTTCTTATATTAAATGACAATCGCGCATTTTTTTTTGGCCCATGCCGATAGAAAGTCGTAAATAGTTAAAAATGAGAGTATGTGGTATGTCCTATTTTACACATACCTTTTACCTTATTAAACAAGCTAAAAATGACCAAAAACATGAGAAAAATGCATTGTATACGTTTGTTTTGTGATTCGCTTTTTGCCCCCCCCCCCCCCCCCCCCCCCCCCCCCCCCCCCCCACCCCCCCCCCCCGATGTTTTTTTTTTGTGGTCTTGCAGGTACGGATATTTATCAAAAAGGGCAAAATTAAAGCAAAAACAGACAAAGCCGAGCACGGAAATGGAAAGAGCATAAAAAATCAAAGCCGAAGACGAATTTATCTTGAGTCCAAACCAAACCCAATCCCATTAAACATTTAACCTAAAAGAAACAGTCCTTATTGTCTTACATTGTTAGTCCTTTGATATTTCACCATTAGTCCCAAACTTAACAAACACCCTTTTTTCACCCTTAACACTCGTTAACTTTTAAACCTTATAACTCTTTTAAACTTTACCCGGCCCAAAACAATAACCCAAGCCCAAATTCTTTACCCATAACCCAAGTCAAACCCCCAATTCAAAGTCAAAATTAGAATTATTGTTTCTCTTCTACAACCTTTCCCGTCGTTTTCACCCCACACCTCGCAGGGTAAAAAAATCTACCAATTATACGTACTCCAGTGCTTCTAGAAGCTCACTGACATACGCCTGACACATTGGGGAGCCACGCTGGCAATCCTCAGCAATCTAATTAGCTGAAAAGCGTGGCACACATATCCACAATGGTAAAGATTGAAGATGGAAACGGTTATTGATGGAGGATAGGATTAATGCAATGGGATGCGTCCTGAGCTAGAACCTTCCTCACTTCACTATAAATAGAGAGAAGCTCACACAGATGAAGCAGTCTAGGAGTAGGTGTAAAGTAGGGTTAGAATAGCTTATTTCAGCTATTTGTCTTTTTCTTAATATTAAATTTCCTTTAAAAAGCCATGTAATCTTTGCTTATTAATAAAAAAACAATAAAAAAATGGCATTTTACTTTAAAATTGTGTTGTACTTTTATGAGAATTTTGCTTAATATGAGAATAAGCTTTAAATAAGCTCAATAAGCTCTGAATAAGTTGTTTAATGTTCACTTGTACTCTCTAAGCTCAAATAAGCATCCACAAAGCTTATTTGAGCTAATTTGATTGATTGTTTATATGGAAAAAGGAAATAAGCATTGGATGATAGGCTGGCCTTGGAAGAGCTTATGGGTTTTTAGATTGCTTATTCAATAAGCTGGGTAGGTTAGAGTTTAATAGGGTAAAATTACCCCTGTTTTGAGCAAGGAGTTGAGGTACACACTCTTTTTACCATTTTTAGCTTCCTTACTTGATTAAGCTTATCATGCCTCTTATTTGCTTATTACTTGCTTATCCTATGCCTTTTGCATGCTTATTATTGTTTAGTTGTGCTCACTCAGTTCCATTTTAGCTTAATATGTTCATTTGTTAGCATAGAATAGTTTTCATTTGCATTTTCTTATAATATGTCCTTATTTCTAGTATTATAGCTTATAAGTATAGCTTATTAATAAGTCTTTATTTGTCCTTAGCTTTTGCTTAGTTGTACTTTATTTGCTTAATAGTCCTTTTGTTTTCATAAATCTGAGCTTAAATCAACTTTTTGAAGCTTAAAAATGGAAAATCAAATGATAAAGGGGTGTTTGGCATAAGATTCAAAATGGGTCAAAATAGGTTAAAAGTCATTTCTGGCTCTTAAGTCAGATTTAGCTAGCTCAAAATCAGTCTAATAATCAGTAGTTTTAAGTTTTCAAAGCTTAAGTCTCATATTTTAGGTTTGGAGTAGTTTGTGAGGTAATGTGGTCTTAATTTCCTAGCTTGAATGGTAGATCTTTATAAGATGCTAGTAGTTGTTGTTTTTCAGGCTTGATGAGGTCTGTGATTATACAGTTGAAAGATTTAGTCTGGGTTTGCTATTTGATTTGAGTTTTTCTAGGTTCATAAAGCTGGTCATAATATAGTATCAAAAATTTTTCAAGATTAAGCCAGCTTTTGTCAACAAATTTTAGTTTAGATAAAATAAAGTTTTAAGGTCTGATTTTTGTTTTATAAGCTCTTTGATCAACAAGCTAAATTTGTTTTGAGCTTTTGAGTCTTTTCAATAACATTTACTAGCTTAAATCTTAGGCTCAAATAGCTATTTTGTCTCTCTTTAAAAACTCGAAAAAATCTAAAAAAATAGTGTAGCCTGTCTGATCTAGCTTTTTCATTCATCTTTTTCTTAGCTTATTTGATTTTCAAAATACTTTTTGACTGTTGATTTAAATAGTTTTAAGCATTAGCTTTAAGTTCTTTCAAGTCATTTTGCCATAAGGTTCCATTTAGTGTCTTAAAAAATAAGCTCAAACGTTGGTATTTGTCATTCAAAACTGCCAGTTTTTCCTTCTTTTCATTCTAGCTTTAAAAAGATTCTCCAGCTATAATTGTTAGTTAACCTCTGTCATTATAGCTTATTAGGACTAGTTTTAGGCTTGTGTTTAGCTTATTAGGTTTCCCTTTAGCTTATTAAGTTTTTAATAAGCATTAGAAACATAGCAGTACTAACTCAAAGTTAGTAGTGCTGAGTTTCTTTTTAGCTTATTTCAGCCTTATAAGTGTGCTTATTTTTATCCTTTATTCTTATTAGGAATAGATTTAAGTTAGTTTTAGTTTATTTGCTTATCTCCTTAGTTTATTGAGTCTTAAAAGTTTAAATTTTTTGCAAAAAAGTATTAGTTAAAAAATGCTTATTCTGTAATTTTAAAATGCTAGTTCTGTGCTTATTATAAAGTTTTAGAAAAAGTGTCTATTATAAAATTTGCTTATTTTCATTTGAGCTTTAAGGTTGTGCAAAAAGTTTTCAAAAATAAAAAGTTTTATCAAAAAGGGATGCCACAGGTTCAAACCTGCGACATCTCCCTTCACACTCAATGCATTTAACACACCACTCTTAACCAAACGTGCCCTTGGGTCTTTTATGTTTTAAGTTGTGCAAGTTTAATTCATATTTAATCATTTTTGGGTTGTAGCACCAGTTTTTTCAGCTTTAGATAGCTTATTTTCTGCTTAACTGATTCAACTTATTTTGCCATTTTATTTTTCTTAGGTTTAGACTTGTTCAAACTACTTATCATAAATTTTTCAGATTTTTAAATTTAGGTTTAGTATTTTTTTTATGCATTGTTTAGATTTAATCTGTTTTTTAATTCATAATAAATAAAATAAAAATCAAAAAAATATAATTCTTTTTCTGAAAATTACTTTAAGTCATTTAGGATCTATAAAATGAATTGCATTTTTTGTGTTTAAATTTTGATAATTTTGCTTATATGTCGCGTTTTAAATTTCCCGTTATCATTTACGTGTTTAATTTCTTGAATGCTTTAATTGTCATAATTGTTTGTTTGCCTTTACATGTTTTTATGCGTTTTCATTAGTAGAATTAGGAACCAAATCAAAATCTTTGAAACCATTCAAATCACGCGATCACAGACTTAACCGACTTTCAATTCACGCTTCGTCGAAGGAAAACGACCCGGGAGGTTTTTTTGATATAACGTTTTGGTTAAAAGCGTTTATCTTAAACCCGACCGAAAATACTTACTATACTATAATTGTTTACATCCTTATATACTTATATACTTATATTATATATAGTGTGTTTGGGCGTAATCAATTTTTGGCGCCGTTGCCGGGGAAGTGTGTTACGATTATCGTGTTTCGTTCGAAGATTAGTGTTTTGAAGACCCTTCCTCGTGAAGTTATCGTTTTTCATTTGTGAATATTTTCTTAATAAAACCATAAAAATACAAAAATATTTTACACTTCTATTTTCTTTTATTTTAATATTAAAAATAACCGTTTGTTAATCGTTGTTACGGCTCACCTTTAGATTACGTGCTATAAGGAAAGTTTAAGGCGGGTTTGATCCTAAGAACATCACCCAAAAGGAGAAGGGTTATTCTAAATAGCGCCTCGTGCTTACCAGCTCCTCCGCTTTCTTGTACGTATTTTTAGAGAGCTACCGTGCACGTTTAACTTTCGGTTACCAAAAATATTTTTCTTTCTTATTTTAATTCCTTTTCTTATGAATAATTTTCAAAATCTAAAAATATTCTCCTTTACCCTCAAATCCGTTTAATTCTTTCTTCTTATCCTCTATATTGTTTAATTCTTCGACATGTCTTCATATTACCAACCTAGTTGCTACGGGTGTGGAGGTCCTTTAGACGGTTCGATTTGTCGACAATGTAATTGCGAAAGGTGTGGAAATATGCGTTATGGAGAAATTAGTTTTCATTGCAAGTATGATACAAATCCGAATTCTCTCAATTTTTTCGGTTACCCTCCACAACCCTAGTACGAGACGAATATTTGTGAGTTATGTGGAAACGATGCTCATTATGGTTACGATTGTCAACCTCAAGTTCCGTTTGTTTACAATCAGAACCCGTGTTTCGATCAAAACTTCGATAATAATTTTCCACTAACTTTACCGAATTTTTCACAACAAAATCTTGTTTGTGAAAACTGCGGGGGTCCTCACGAAAATTTTCAGTGTCAACCGATGAACCAAAATTTCTATAATTCTAATGCTTCCGGTTTTGACCAATTTCAACCCCCGTAGTTGCCCGTCATTCATCAATTTCCTCAAGAAATAAGTAAAGAAATTTTGCACGCCATAGAAAATTTAATGGAAACTATTCAAACCTTTTTAAAGAAATTTGATCATATACCTCCTGAAGAAAAACCAATGGCTTTCTTGTTAGCCGAGGATAAATTTCTTACAATTAAGCACGCTATTAAAGAAGAACACAATCAACCAGAGGATATACAAGAATTGATGCTTAAACTTCTTAACGATTTAAAAATTTGTGATGGAATCCTGCTGAAACAAGAAGAGCAGGCAGTTCAGGAAGAACAGGAGGAGCAGGCAGCTCAAAGTTTTATTCTAAATTGGAATTTTCCTACGATTGACGTTGATGATGATAAGCATACTATTTTATATAGATCGTCTAAAGCAATCACACCTGACTTACCAAGCGAGGAACCCGATAACTCTCTAAGTATGGAGGACGAGCATCTTAGCATTATTCCGGAAACAGAATCAGACAAAGTAATAAAGTCTAGTGTTGAAGACCTTTTCCCAATCCCAAGTGAGTCCAAGGGTATTTTCGAAGATATTTGTGATGTGCCATTTTGTGATAATGATCATTTTGATGCCGAATTTGGACTTATTAACTCTTTGCTTAGTCGAGATATTTCGATCACATCTCCTAAGATTGATTTTCTTCCTGGGGAGTTCACCGGTAACTCGATCTTATTGATCCAATTCTACCGGGAATTTATGAAGACGATTTTGATAAAGAAGAAGGAGAAATTGATATTGATATTCTTCAAATCGAGGATGAAATTCTTCGTGAGAAATTATTAAATGTCAATCTAGTTATTGATAAAATCGAAGAATTGAATCTTACTCCTTCTACTCCTTTTGTGCTCAAATGTCCCTCCTTTTCTCCTATTCCTGTTATGGATAGTGGCTTTCTTATAGAGGAGGTTGATACATTTCTTGTTTCGAAAGACTCGATACCACCAGGTATTGAAAGTGATTTTGACTCGGAAAGGGATATTATTTTTCTTGACGACTTACTTACGATTAATATTCCCCCCCCCCCCCCAAGTATGGAGCGTTTTTCCTTCGGACATTGAGCTGATATGCCGGAATATAAAATTTTGATGAGCTTAATGAAGACGAATGTTTTGACCTAGGGGGAGGTGAGATTGTTTTTTCTCCAAATGTTGAAGATGACGATTCCTTTACATTTTTCAGACTTTTCTCCCGTTTCTCACCTACCTTGAGGATTCTCCTTTACTTCTCTCCACCGGGAGTGAAGACACCATTTTTGACCCCGGCATCTCCACTTAGAACCGGTGGCATCTCATCGGGATGGAACTTTCATGTGCTTTAATGTTTATCCAAACATTAATGAAAGCCCGATTGAGATTTTCTCTTCCATTTGCTTCCCCATAGACAACTTAATTCGGGGTCGAGTCAAGCTCGTGACTCGATTAACAAAAACAAGCGTTTCTATTTTCTTATCTATTTTCTAACATTTGATGTGAGGGAGCTCGCCTCTTTCTCGTGTTTCGTGTTTTGTGGTTTGTGATGTTTGTCCAGGATTGCCCGGATTTTGAAGACTCTCGTGCTCGGTGTTTTGTCCATCGTCACTTGATCTTCTTATCCTTGGCATGCTTATTTTGGAAATCCGATATCCTACATCTTATCGACTAACGTTTATCTTTAGCATACTTAATAAACAATTTTAGATTTGCGTAGAAACCCCTTTTATATCAAGATTATGCATTGAAATTAGTATGGGGGTATCAATCTCACATTGAGGACAATGTGTAGTTTTAGTATGGGGGGAATCTATCGATTTGATTATACCTGCGGCCGTTGTTCTCACGTAACCCATTTTTCCACCAAAAATATGTGATTTATGAGAAAATAGCAAAATTTAAAAAAATTTGTGCATAAAAAATGATAAATGTTGGAATAAAGTGATGAAATAAGTGTTGTAACACAAATAAAGGTGAGAACGAGAAATAAATTTTGATCCGACCGGTTTTATACCTTAGCTTTTTCCTTAACATATTTAAATCGAGTTTGTTGCTAGTCTTATGTAGGCTTATCCATTATGCCGAACTCGATTTATTAGAATTAAGATTGTTGCCAGTCTATGTGACTTGTTAAAGTGCCGATCTTAATTCGCTAGGCTAAGCATTCGCAAGTCTCTTTCTTAGAGATTTTAAATTGCGAAGAACGAGAAATGATAGAGTCGAGTATAAGTCATGATATTAAGCGTGGAATAGTTGGTTTTCTTTCAAGCTCATAAGTATTAATTGTGGCTTTTTCTCCCATTAGTTTGTTTCACTTGTATATTAATAATGTTTAATAAATAAGGTTGTCCGGTTCAACTTAATTTTTAGTAACTTTCCACTAACTTGGAAGACGATGCCAATAAAATAGGTACACATCGGGATTCGGAATTTGGCATACTATATATATCATATGAATAATTGCTTTACTTACACCTTAAAGAGCCTTAGGGTATATGGTGTAAGTAGAGTTAATCATGAGATTACTTATGCCTTAAAGAGCCTAAGGGTATATGGCGTAAGTGATTAAATTGTTCATGCCTTAAAGAGCCTTAGGGTATATGGCGTGAATGATTGAATCATGTTTAATAAATGATTTGTTTGTACCTTAAAGAGCCTTAGGGTATATGGTGCAAATTAAATCTCACTTGATTTATGTCTTAAAGAGCCTTAGGGTATATGACGTAAATCAAGTTAAATAAATAAGTAGCCTAATAAAAGCCAAATTTCGGTCACCTCGATGTGGACCTCATCGGTTTTCAAGGATAGGGGTAGAAGCTAAATTTTAAACTTCAACCGTCCTGCTTTATTTTTGGATTTAATAAATATCGAAATAAGTCTTAAAGACAAAAATAAAATCTTGAGATACAAATTTAGGAATAAGGGAGAAAAAGTAATACACAATTAGTATTTATAAGTAGTGTTAGTATCATGACTTGTATTTGACAATGATCTTGTTTTTAAGCTTAGTATGGAGAAGTGAAAGTTGGGGATAATGAATTTATTTTGCTTGTTCCGTGATCCTAAGTATTATCGAAGAATAATGAAAGCACAATGTTATGAAGTGTTGAAGTGTGGAAAGTTATGAAAAAGTTCAAAAAAATGGAAAAATGTTGAAATTAGAAAACGGGGCTTTTCAGAGCTAATGTTTCTTTAATCCCTTAAGATGAATACTTAGCTACTTTTCGAGGTAATTAATCAAGGGGGATTAAGATTCTTAGTTTCCTAAAAGTGTTATGTATAATATTGCGTGAGGACACGACAATATCTTAGTATGGGGGAATTTTGGTATGTGCTTATTTACACATACCTTTTCCTTATTAAACGAGCTAAAAAGACCAAAAATGACCAAAAACATGATAAAAATGCATTGTATACGTTTGTTTTGTGATTGTGTCTTGCAGGTATCGGATATCAAGAAATGGACAAAATAAAGGCAAAATGGACAAATCCAAGCACGAGAATGAAAAGAGGAAGAAAAACTGAAGCCGGAGGCGTACCCGTCCTTTACGGACCAACCAGGGCCCACTTAATAGGCCGGGTCAGCCCAAAACATAAACTATATAAACCAATAAACCCTAAACCCTTTTATTAATACTTTTGGCCCAAAAATAAAACTAAAAGCCTAAGATACAACCAAAAGCCCAATCCTAAGTCTAGACGGGTCAACAGGTCAACGTCCCAAATCAAAATTACTGTACATCGTTCTCACTTTCCCTCCATGTTACCATCATAACACTAGGGTAAATCCCTTGCACCCTTGCTCTCCCCAAGTTACCTATGCTTCTAGAAGGATTTTATGTTGTAAGGGATGACGTCAAGGGTCTGACAGCTTGGCAATCCGTGCCAATCACTGAGAGAAAGGGACGTGGCAAGAAATCAAGGGCTGAGATTGAATAAGGCGGTTATTGATTAGAGTTAGGAGAGCGTCTCAAGAGGCTAGAAGGTTCTTCCCACTGCTATATAAGGAGGGCTTCACTCACAAAATTCATCATCTAGGAGTAGGAGTAGTATAGAATAGCTTTTTATGTAATTTCCAGCTTAATTTCTGCTTATCATCTTTAAATAATGTAATTTTACTTTTTAAACTTGTAATTGTTTTAAGTTTTTAATAAAATTCAAGTTTCATTCATAGTTGTGCTTTAACTATTGTTTTTACTAATAAGCAATTAGTCTTAATGTGATTTGAATTTGCTCTTATAAGCTCCTAAATACATCATTAGCTTGTTATAACTCAGTTAAGCCCTCAAAAGCTTAACTAAGTTTGTTAATCACTTAATTCCTCTCCCTAAGATATACCTCAGCTTAATTGGAAGGGAAGCCAGATTTGGAAGGGCTTCCATTACCTTTCCAGCTTATCCTATATAAGTTGGAGCTTTGTTGATCAGCTCTTGGAGCATATAAGATAAGCCTTGTTTGTGCAAAGGCTTTTGTAATTTTCTATTTTCTATTTTATAGCTTAATTTTAGCATTTTAGCTTGTTTCTGCTTATTGTTAGCTTATTGTTAGTTAGAGTAGCTTATTAATGCTTATTATTGTTGTTGGATGCTTATTAAGTTCAGTTGTTAGTTTAAATCTCATCTTATAAAGTTTTTGATATAAAATAGTTAAAAATCCAAAAATATTTGCATAATCTGTTAGCTTATTGTTGCAGCTTATTTGATTGTTATAATTTGCTAAAAAGGACTTTTATAAGCTAACTAGTATCTGGTATAGCTTATCTAAGCTTTAAATCTCAATTTTATAAGCTTAAAATGATGTTAAACTATTTAAAGGGGTGTTTGGCACAAGACAACACTAACTTGAGTTAGTGCTGTCAAGAGCTTTATAGTTCTTTAGATTGAGTTTTAATTTCAAATTTAAAGTTTATAAGGTAGGATTTAAGGTTTTTGTAGGCTAAAACAAGTTTTAATCAAGTTTGTGTATGAGTTGCTTGAATCTGAGGTCATAAGCTCAGATTCATAGCACTTTGAGCTTTGATCTATTCTAGTTGCTTTTGATGATCATTTTGTTCTTGTTTTGGTTTTTAAAAGGTGTAGTAATCAAGTCCTTAAGGTCTGCATACTTTGTTTTAAGTTTTGTCTAAAACTTTGGTAAACTGCATCAGTAAGCATTTGTGCCTAATAGCCATTTTTAATCCAAAAATTTAGCTAGCTTAAGTTAGATTTAGGTTTTAAAATTGGCTGCACAACTAGTTCATAGGCCATATTAGATAAGTTAGTGCTTATTTCAAATTTAAAAGCTTATTTAGATATCTATTTTTAGGGCTGTAATTTAGACTTTGTAGTTTTCATAAAGTTTGAAAAACCAAAAAAATAGTGTAAACTTCCTGAACTAGCTTTTTCATTTAGCCTTTTCTTTGCTTATTTGATTTTCAAAATGCTTTTTGATTGTTGATTTAGATAGTTTTTAGTATAGGCTTTAAGGTTTTATAAGTCATTTTGTCATAAGGATCTGTTTAGTTGCTTAAAAATAAGCTAGAAAGTCCCTCTTTAGGCAATTTGGTTAAATGTATTAAGCAAAAAGCTTATTGGATTTCTGAGCTTATGAATTGTTAGAATTGCTTCTTAAAGGTTTGGTTTTGCTTATTAAGGTAGGTTTAAGATCTTAAGTGCTTATTTGGTCATAATTTGAGCTTATTAAAGCTTGTGTGCTTTAATAGTTTAAGCATTCAAAATATATATTATCTTTTAGCTTTTCAACTTTTCATTGCTTATTTTCATATTTAAAAGCTTTTTCAAAAATCAAAAATGAAAAAAAAATGATTTGTAAAAAGAGATGGTCACAGGGGTCGAACCTGTGACCTCTCCCTTAGCACACCAACGTTTTTAACACCACACTCTGCTACCATCACTGCCCTTGGGACTTTTCTGTCATAGATTGCATCAATTATCCTTTTAACCTTTGTTTTCAGTTTGTGCTTATTAGCTTATTCAGCTGATTATCAGCTTTTTAATAGGGCTTATCTGATTTTTCTTTTTACCATTTTCTTAGTAATAGTTTAAAGTACTTTTAGTAATTTTTCCAAATTTTTATAAATTAGTTTAGAACTTTTTATTATTTTTTTAGATTAAAAGTGTTTTTAATTCATAATTAATAAAATAAAAACCAAAAAAATATAATTCTTTTTCTGAAAATTATTTTTAGTCAATTAGGATTTATTAAAATTAAATTTGCTTTGGTAGGACTTAAATTTGCTTAGTTAGATAATTTAGTCGCGTTTTTAATTTCCCGTTAGCGTTTTTAGGATTAATTGTTAATTGCTTTATTAGATTACGTGCTTTACTTGTTAGTTCATTTTTATTTGTAGAAATAGGAAACCAAATCAAATCCTTGAATCATTCAATTACGCGATCACAAACTAAACCGACTTTCAATTCGCACTTCGCCGAGGAAAAACGACCCGGGAGGTTTTGAATTCTGCTTTGGTCAAAAGCAGCTTTCTTGAGCCTTTTGGAATACGTATACTATATACTATAACTGATCCCGATCTTATACATTCTTACGGGTGTGTTTGGAATCGTGAATCAATTTTTGGCGCCGTTGCCGGGGAGGTGTGTTACGATTATCGTGTTTCGTTCAAAGATTAGTGTTTTGAAGACCCTTCCTCGTGAAGTTATCATTTTCCATTTGTGAATATTTTCTTCTATTATATAAAAATACAAAAATATTTTACACTTCTACTCTTATTTTTCTTTTATTTAAAAAAATAACCGTTTGTTAATTGTCGTTTCGGCTCATCTTTAGTTTACAAACTATATGAGAGGTATAAGGAGGGTCGATCCTTAGAACTTCGACCCGAAAGGAAAAGGTTTTTAAAAGCTTCGCGCTTACCCGCTCCTCCACTTCTTTGTGCGTTTTCTAGAGAGCTGCCGTACACGTTTGACTTTCATTTACCAAAAATATTTGTCTTTCTTATTTTTATTATTATTTTCTTTTCTTATGTATTATTTGAAAAAGCTATAAATATTCTTAGTGTTTTCTGTCTGTTTTATAAGCTCTTTTCTAGCTTATTAGTGATTTCCAAAAAAGTTGTCTTTACAAAAAATACTTATTTTCAGCTGTTTTATAACTTCGTTTTTAAAAGTTTTTGCAAAAATAAAAAAGGGAAGATGGGAAATCCAGGGTGAGCAAGGCTCGAACCCGGGACCTCTACCCGCTCAAAACCTTTTTAAAAACGCGCCCATCAACAACACACACCACTCACCACTACACTCTGCGGCCCTTTGGGACTTTTACGTCCTAAGGTGCGTTTTTTATTCTTTTACCACCTTTTTGAGCTTTGTAATAAAAAAGCACTTCGAGTGCTTAAAAGCTTTTTCCCAGCTTATTGAGTTTAGCACTTTAGGATTTTTCATTTTTCCTGCATTCTTCTTATCATTAGCTACTTTTAGAAATTTTCTAGGATTTTTAGCTTAAAGTTTTATAATTTTCGTGAAATAATTTTGTTAAAAACTTTAAAAAATCATAATAAACAGAAAAATAATCAAAAAAGAGGTAAAGATTCTTTTTTCTAAAATTTTGATTTTACTTTATCAAATTATAGGCTTAGGTTGAAATTTACTTTCGTAGGGTTAATATTTTGAAATTTCACTTTTTAAAGAACGGGATTTCGTTCCCGTTCTCGTTTTCTTTAATTTTAGCTTTAATCACCCTCGGTTTAGGATTTCCTAGCTTTAGGATTTCCTTAGTTTTTTTACAAGTTAGTAATTAGGATTAGGAAAAGTAAAAAAAATCATTTTTGAGTTTAATTTAGGTTTTAATTGTAGCTTTATCTTAATTCTCGTTTACGTTTTTTAAATGCTTACATGTTTAATCTTCATTTCTTTGTTTTACTGTTTTCGTGCATTTAATCTACTGTCATTTAATCATAGGATTTAGAAAACCCAAATCAAAAATCTTTAAAACCATTCAAAACGGCGATCACGGACTTAACCGATTTTCAATTCACGCTTCGTCGAGGGAAAACGACCCGGGAGGTTTTTGAGACAACTTTGGTTAAAAGTTTGTTTCTTGAACCCGACGGAAAATACTTACTATACTATTATTTGATATAATCCTTATATACTTATATATTAATAATATATTAATATATATAAATATATATATATATATATAAATATAAATATAGATATATAATATATATATATATATAGTGAATCGACCGCGTATCACTACTATATCACTAAGCACCACTAACAGTAGTAATACTAAAACACTAATCTTGCTACTCACTACTATCACTAATATTCACTAGTTCTAATCGCACTAAATATAAGAAGGACACTACACTGTCACTTCTTTACTCCCTATTATCCATTAGAATGTCTCGAAGGATAAGCACATTTTCACTCACTAACTAACCCATCTGATATTGTAGCCACTTGCTTTAATGGGGTATGACAAAACATTCTTAGAAACTTACATTCTAATAAAGCTTCTTTTCTCCTCAATGGAAGTATTGATATACTATTCTGCAATGCTAAGTGCTGAAATCTTACTGCATGGAACGGATTCAGTAGCACATGGCCCTGCAATATCTGCTAGGCCACAAACTAGAAATTCAACATTTCTAATATATCTAGAAAAGTATGGTGAAGAATCTAGATATAGTGTCAAATTTTCTAAGTATCCTATGTTCGTGCAAGTCTTCTGGATAAACAAGTTGGTGATATGTATACTCATGATGAAATTTTTGTTACACCCTCTCACACAAAGAAGGTATTTGGCAATATGAAAAGGGTTGGGAAATGATTCTCTAGAGCAGTTACACCCTTATTTCCAACCATGATGGTTCAAGTTCAAGAAGAAATGGGTGAAGGTTCAGCTAATCCTACTGATCCCACATCATCACACACCCATTATTACTCAAGCCATCAACATCTCAACCCCAAAAGAAACAAAAACCAAGGAAGCCAAAGAGAAAAGACACTGAGATTCCTCAATCCAGTAGTCCTACAAAGCCTATAGCAGATGAGGCTGCCAATGAGAAAAATGTACATACACATTCTAATGATCCAATGCTCAGTGGTGAGGATAGTTTGAAACTCAATAATTTGATGGAAATTTACCAAATTGCAACAGAGGTCCTTGACCTGGAAAATACTAAGACTGCTCAAGCACAGGAGATTTCAAGTTAGAAGTTGAGAGTCAAGAGGTTAAATAAGAAAGGAGGGTCAAAAACTCACAAGCTCAAAAGACTATTCAAAATTGGTAATACTATACAAGTTTGTTTCCCTCTTAAGATGAAGGTTTGGGTGATCAGGAGGATCCATCCAAACAGGGGAGGAAAATAGATGACATTGACCAAGATGCAGAAGTTACATTGGTAGATGAAACTCATGGGAGGCATGATGATCCTCAAATGTTTGATAGAGATGTTTTTAATGGTGAAGAAGTGTTTGTTGCAGAGCAAAGTGAAAAAAGTTATGAGAAGTATTTAATACTAGCTGTAAGGTGGTGTTCTTAGCACAACAATTACTACTGAAAATCACTTTGCTCAAGCCATTGGCTGAATGAGGAGTGCAAAACCTAAAGGTTGTGGTAACCAGACTAGTGAAGTGTACAACCACAACAGCAAACCTTCACAATACCCTAGAAGCTAAAAGCATTACTTTTAGAGACCCTGATGAATCTACAACAAAAACAACACTAACACCAATACCTTTAAACATCAAGTATAAAGGCAAAGCTAAGATGATTGGACCTAAGAAGCCTTTGAAAAAGAAATAATAAATAAGACTTGATGAAGAACTTGCTTTCAAGCTACAAGTTGAAGAAGAAGAACAAGCAAGACTTGAAAAAGAGAAGGCTAAGAAAGTTAAAGAAGCCAACATTTCATAGGATAATGTGCAAGCAATGATAGAGGCTGTTAGGTTATTGGCTAAAAGATTGCAAGCAAGAGAGCAAGAAGAAGTGACAGATGAAGAGAAGGCAAGATTGTTTGTAGAACTTTTAAAGAAGAGAAAGAAACACTTTGCAGCATTAAGAGCTCAAGAAAAGAGGAACAAGCCACCAACTAAATCACAAAAGAAAAGTGCAATGCCAACTTAGCTAAAGCACATGGCGGTTACAAGCAAAAGTCAATTGAAGAAAAAGTCATTTGCAAAAATTCAAAAGTTATTTGATAAATCCATGACAAGTGTAAACATGTTTGTTGATATGGATACTAAGTTGGTGAAAGAAAGCTCAAAGAAAGCTAAAGCAGAGATGGCACAAGAAAGTAGTTCTAAGAGAGCAGTAGAAGAGCTAGAACAAGAGGTAGCAAAGAAATAAAAAATAGAAGATGATAAAGAGAAAGAAGATCTTAAACAATGCTTTGAGATTGTCCAAGATGATGAAGTGGAAATTGATGCTATACCTCTATCTAACAATGCTTTGAGATTCTAGATTCATAGAAAAGGAAGGAATGGCTATTATGAAATAATGAGAGCTGATGGAAGTTCCAAGATATACTTATTGTTTAGTCAGCTGATCAAAAGCTTTGACAGAGAAGATTTGGAAACTCTGTGGAAGTTGGTTAAAGCTAAGCATGGGAGTACAAGGCCAGAAGAAGGCTTATGAAATTGATGCATTGGGTAATCTAAATACTAATGTTTGAACATCATGTAAGAGATCA
This sequence comes from Tanacetum coccineum, assembly GCA_026074375.1. Classification (NCBI taxonomy): domain Eukaryota; kingdom Viridiplantae; phylum Streptophyta; class Magnoliopsida; order Asterales; family Asteraceae; genus Tanacetum; species Tanacetum coccineum. The sequence goes on along the minus strand of BQNB010018154.1, from coordinate 17,768 downwards.
ATATGGAGGAATTTACACGGAAAAAAGTATAGCTTTGGAGCTATATGATTCCTGTGGAATACACTTTATGAGGTTTAAAGATATGCATGTCTATATGCTAGTTGAGAAGAGATATCCCCTTACACCTACAACAAACACTGGTATGCTAAATAAGAAGCTGCAAGCTGACTATTGGAATGAAATATGTATCAGCTCTTAGCTTAATTGACAAAACACTCAAGAAATATTGAGTGTTTGGACATCCTCCCTGGTGATTGATAGCTTTTTTAATGAAGAAACATAAAGTTTTGAAATAAATATCAAGTTTAGGGGGGGGAGGATTTTTGGATAAAAGGCCTCTTGATGATCTTGAAGTTATTGCAGCTAAGGTTAGATTACTGCTGTTAAGCATGAACTTAGTGTTGCTCAATAACTTTTATGAAACATAAATAGCTACTTGTTAGTGATGTCAATTATAAAGTTAATAACTAAGCTAGTTTCACATACTACTGTTAGTATATATTAGTACTGCCAGTACAAAGTTAAGACTGCTCAGTTAAAGTTAATACTTCTAGTATAAATACTGCAACTGTTAGTAGAAAGTTACTACTGCTAGTGTATCTAGTACTCTAGTATATGTTAGTACTGCTAGAGTAAAGTTAGTACTACTGGTGAAGATTAAAGAAAATATTCTAAGTAGTTACTACTGCTTATACACAGTTAATGCTGCTGGTACAAAGTTACAACTGCTGAAAAGATTAAGACTGCTGAAAGAGTTTCTACTGTCAAGGGATGGATAAAGACAGAAGAAAAGATAAAGATTGCTTATGTGATATGCATGATATATTTTTGTAAAAGATACGTATTAAGTATTTGTTATTAGAAGATTAATGAAACATAGGAAAATATTGTAAGCCGTTTAGACTTCTTCTGGTGGTTTAAAAAGAGAGAGGTCATAGGGCATAGAGTTAGATATCTAGAAATTGTTTGTTTTGATATCGATATAGCTTCAAGGTTTTGTAACCCTAACACTATTAAGAGTGTTCGTATTATATTAAGGCTGAAAGTTTGGTAAACTGTTTGTTATTAATCTTATTCAGTTCTGTTTCATTAAAATTCTTCTTAGTATCATTGACTAGATTCCGCATAGTCTTTGATATTCACAATCAAAGTTTCTATCATAGTTGTTTTGAATTTATTCAATACAACTTAGCCTTATACAAGCTAAGCAAGATCTATTCTATTAGGATCAACAGTTTGCGACCGTTTTTTGGCTTTTAATCATCATTTTGCCCTTCTAAGTTTAGTATAAATAGGTATATTGAGTTTGGTTAAGTTATAACCATCAAACACTTTCAAAAATACTCTTGAAACAATCAAATTGCTCACTAAACGCTCATAAAATGGTAACTCAATATTCTTTAACTTCTGTCGGTGTTGGTTCTTCAAATGCACCAACGATTGTTGCGGTTTTAAAAACAACCCAAAACCTAGAAATTTGGTGTAATTACAGACACATAAAGTTGTCGGATGGGAGTTTGAAGGCTCATTGTAAACATTGCGGTAAGTTTTTGAATCACTCATCCAACTCGACGTTGAAGACTCATTTTGTAAAAAAAGTATTGCCAAGGACTCAAAACCGTTCCTGATGCGGGTCAATCATCTATGTCATGTGAGGGGGGTCTTTTGCCTATGAGGCGGATCGGTGTCGACAACAATTTGCAACCTTTGTGATTCAAGAAGGTTTGCCGTTTAACCACTTTGACAACCGGTGATTAACTTAGGTGATTCAAAATACTTTTCAACCGTGATATACTCAAGTAAGTCGTGCTACTCTTAGACATGATGCACTTAAAATGTGGAAAATGCTAAAACAAAAATAATACAAGGTTTTGAAAATTTAAATACAAGTGTAAACTTAACACTGATGTTTGGTCGGCTCCTCGTAGTTTGCCCGGTTCGTACCTTTGTGTTATCGCACATTGGGTTGATCCCGCAACTTGGAAAATGATGAAGCGTATGATTGCTTTTGAAAACTTTGATTATCCTCACACGAGTCTAAATTTATTTTGTATGTTATGAGGTTAAAAAACAAAAAATTAAAAGAATTTAAATTAGAAGTAAAGATTTTTTTCAATCTCATTTGATAACGCGAGTAATAATACAAATGTCGTTAGTAACCTAATACTAAAATACCAATCACCTTTGGACGATATTTTTTATCATAGTCGATGTGTTGCGCACATCATAAACTTGGTTGTGTAAGACGGACTAGCGGTACCCGCAATAAGTATAATAACATGCACTTTTAAAAATATGTTACAAGATATATTTTTTTCTGGTAACAAACGATATAAAGACTATATGCTAACATGTAAGGAAACGGGATCCACCTTTTTAACACCTAATTGGGATGTTCCTGTAAGATTGAACTCGACTTATAAAATGTTTAAATGTGGTTTACGCAAAAAAAAGACTTTATATGTTTTTCATGATGATCTTTAAAAAGAAATAGATGTGGGGGGGGGGGGGGGGGGGGGGGGGGGAGGGGGGGGGGGGGGGGTTGGGGGGTGTGGGGGAAGCTGGGGGGTGTTGGGTGGGTGTGTGGGGGGTGTGGGGGGGGTGAGTTGTAGTGGTGTTGTTTATGAAGTATTTTATTTGTGGGGTGGGGACTGTAAATACTGTGAGTAAATCGAATGTATTCTTTTAATTACTCTCGAACTACACTTTCGCTAAAGAATTGTCTATGTGCACAATTTTTTCGAAAATTAGGAGATTATTAAAAGAATAACCGATTTACTCAAAGTTTTTAAAGACACAACAAATTTATTTCGATGTTTTAAATACACCCCCTAGTCCTTTGCTACCAACCAACTTTAATAATGGTTTAAAAAATAGGTGAATTTCGAATTAAGGTGGCCCACCATATTATTTACTGGTTTGAACCGATGAAAGACAGACTTGTTATTTAACTGATAGGATTAAGAAAAGTGTTTATTAATATACAGAAATGGGTCTGTAAATAAATTAGTATTAAAACTAGTACTTATATAAATTACTTAGCAAGCTTGGTCAAACATAAATAAATTAGACCACGCAAGACCAATTAGACAAAGTAGAAGAACAGAAGAAGGCTTCGAGAATAAGTTAAAAATACCAACCTTAGTTACAGTATTTAGGTTTCTAGTCATATTTGTGATAACTCACTCTCAACCCCTCTTCTCTTTTTCCTGTTGTTAATGAAAATTGAAATTGTAAAATACTCTCTAAGCCTCATCTCATCTAATCCTAACAGATTTCTATGATAACAAAAACAACCATGACATATAACAAGTGTATCAATCGCTGGAGAGAACTAGATAGTGTTTCATGGATCAAAACAAGCTTAATTGGTTTATTTTTGATCGAACGATTTCTAATTATGATTCGTGTGACTTTACATATCATTTAGGTGTTAGATTTAACTATTTTGACTGTTTTGTTCTTCAAACGCTTTTAAAACACATTCGATACGTCAAATTGTAGAGTTATAATAGCTATATACGAAAATTATACTGTTTAGGCTCAATATGATCGAAAAAAATAATTGGGTTTGGATCACTTCGTATCGAAGAAATAGCTTCAGAAACTGTTTTAGGCGGGATCACTTTAGTATCACAATTAAAGGTTTCATATTGAAGAATTTCATTTTTGGAAACTAATTTTAGTGAGTATTCGTGCTTTCGTAAGACATTTATAGGTTTCGGATTTAGAACTTTGTGTATTTGAAGAGATAACACTCGAATTTATCAATTTACATCGTAAAATCAATACTATGAGTTCTATTGGATTCGATTGAGATCTATTCAAAAGGTTTTATGTTGAAGAAGTTATGAAAGATAAGGATTGTGAATTATACAAAATTTTGTTGATTTTAGATTTTACGAACGGTGTGGTTTTGTATTGATGAGCTTTCAGTAACAGTTTGGTTTTGTATTACTGTGGAAGCTTTCGTATATGTGGTTTCGTATCAAGATTGTGGTTTTGGTTTCGTATCTTCAAGGTTTCGTATCACGGGTTTCATATAGAAGGTTCCGTATCGCAGTTACATATCCATAGGTTTCATTTTTTAGGTTTTGTATTTCCAAAGTTTAGTACAACAAGGTTTCGTATCACAGGAAAGAAACAGTTTCGTATACATAGGTTTCATGTTTCTAGGTTTTGTATCATAGGTTTCCTACTTGAAGGTTTTGTATTTTAAGTTTTGTATTTGAAGGTTTTATATTCTAGATTTTAGAGGTTTTATATAATAGATTTTGGGGTTTTAGATCTTCATACTTTCAATCAATAGTGTTTTCATATAAAGTCTAGGTTTTTTATCGTCAAGGTTTCAGGTTTTTATTCATTTGTAGGTTTTCGTAATACAAGCCTAGTTGTTGTTACTTTTTGATCTCACGATTGCAAGTCTTTATTTCTAAAATGTTCCAAGTTTACATTCTATTCATTGATTGATTCACATCATGTCTACTGCGAATCAAAAAAACACTTGCGGAATAGGGAGCTTCAGATAGACCTCCGATTTTAGAGAAAGGAAGCTATGTGCCATGGACAAGTAAGTTTTTGAGGTTTTTGGAAAATAAAAAGGAAGAAGGAGAATTAATGAGGGATTCAATCTTTAACGGTCCAAACAAAAGGAAAGACATTCATGATCCAAACAATGATAAAAAGATAATTCCTAAACCAATCAGCAAAATGTCCAAACCAGACAAAGAACAATACTTGGCAGATATCAGCGTAATGAACTACATTCTTCAAGGAATACCCAATGATATTTACAATTATGTGGATTCTTGTCCTGATGCTAAACAAATGTGGGCTAGTGATGCGTATTTATTTTTAAATATATTTTTACTCAAGTTTTAAAATTTTAAAACTCGATCTTCCTAACAATGCACTAACGGGTAGAGAACTCGATCGTGGGTAGTACAGAATGGTAAATCCGAGGTCGTCCCAAGAGCTAAGTTGCAATTAGTTTCAATTTGAAATGTCACGTTTTAAAAATAGGTTTTTGATTTAAAATGAATTAAAAATGCAAATAAATAAAATAACGAAATTAAAAGAGTTGAAGATATCAAGAGAGAAAATGTGTTAACCTAGTTACTTCATTACTATTGTTATGAATACGTTTTCCTGTGCAATGTTAAACTATGGTTTCATTAGTGGTTTCTAAGGTCGATAGACTTGAATATGTATATTTAGTCTAACCTATACTCCCTACGATTCTGAATCAGTCCAAATCGTATAGGAGGTAGGTTATCCAGGTTGCAGTGATTAATCCCAACTATTCCCAAAACTTATCTAATAACCTATACAAATTATTAACCCCTTCTAAAAGAGCTCATGTGCCTTTTAAATATATTAAGTGATAAGGGGGAACACCGGTTAGTTCCTACACTAAGGACGGAGTGTCAAATCCTCCCTAGTACCTGATTGATCCCATATTAAATTTGTAATCTAATAATGGGTCAAGTAAGATCTAAACCACCCGCAATACTACAAAAACCCAGGGTTACACGATAGTTAAAGAATATCTAATGAAACCATAATCTAACAAGAAACAAACATCATAACAATAGTAACTATATAACTAGGCCAGCACTTTAAGTGCTTAGCCGCTCATGGTAACGGAAACACAAAAAGAAATAGAAGCAATCATAGATTGAAAGCTCATAATTCTTACAGTATTCGTATTTGAACGATTAAATACAGAAAGTAAGTAAAGTGTGATCTCCCTTGGACCCTAGATGGAATTCTTCAAAGGTTGGAAGCCTTTGTCGCCTCTCTAATTGGCTGTAGAGGAAGTGATGTCAGAATGACTGAATGAGGCCTCTATTTATAGGTTTCAAACTTGTTACGGCGTAACCAATATAGGTGTTACGCCGTAACCTTCGATATACGGCATTCTAAATATAAGGAAGAATTATGTTACGGCATAATCATATTGGGTGTTACGCCATAAACTTCTTGATATTCTTTCTATAATTCAAGATCTTCATGGTTACGTCGCAATCATATGGGTGTTACGCCGTAAACTCTTAATACACTTTCCATATGTCAGTATCTTCTATGTTATAGCGCAACCATAAGGGGTGTTACGCTGTAATCTTAACTTGATCAAGATTTCATTCCATAATAATGGTTACAGCGCAACCATATATGTGGTTACGCCGTAATCTTCTCCTGAATTACGCGTCTTTGCTTGAGATATGTTACGGCGTAACCTTCCAAATCTGTTACGTCATAACTTCTTCTAAGAATCCGTGAATATTTTCACTTTTAGTACCTTTTCCCTTGTTTCTTGTCATTTTCCTGTATTTCACTAGAAAACTACAAAATGATAGAAAATATCTCATTTTCGAGTATTAGTGAAACATTTTCAGGTAATATAGGGGGTAATTTGACACTAAAAAGTATTAAATATTTGATGTTATCAAATATCCCCCCACTTGACTTCTGCTTGCCCTCAAATAGAACCTGTTAAAACATTTAATAAAAAGATTTCTCGGGTATAACTCTAAGAAATGAATCTATAAAACACTTATGCTAGAAACCATCAAAGCCGAACACCGCACGAAAAGGGGATAAAAAGTCACTCAACTCTCCACTAGTCTAAGTGTTTCAATTTCGGGGTGATCGCTCAATTGTACAGTCATAGCATGTATTCTATCATAAGCTTAGAAAGTACATAAATCTGCACCAGTTAGAATTAGGGTCTAAATAATTCTTAAAGGCAACAAGGGTAATATAGTTTTAAAGGTGATAAAGAGGTTAGGACAGACATAGGATACACATTTAATGGTTGTTAATATAAAAACACAAAACGAATAGTCAAGTAAAAGTTTAAGGTATCCATTACCAGCTACTGTCCATCCATAGTCCAAGTCCTTCGGTGCGAAAAATCTGATCATATCATCATGATAGGTTAGCTAACAATGAGATGTTGCGGAGCATGCTAACCTATTCTTTACTTGTTGGATGGCTTATAGTTGCACCATCCTCCAAAAACTAAGTGGCTTATAGTTGCACCACCTTTATACTTGTTGGTTTTATAACATGTAACCAACATCAGGAGTTATTTCACTAAAATGGCTTATAGTTGCACCACTTTTTTTTTACATTTCTCTTGTACACAGTAATACACCCCCCCACTTGAGATAAACAATATCAAAAATGATAGAACCAGAATAATATGTCATCAGTAATAGTGCCAATCTTTAAACTTTATTTTCCTGAACCATGGACTTAGGTAGCCAACAATTTCAACAAATAGATATTTACAAATTACAAGGTAGGCTAAGGTGAAATGGTAAAACGAAACATATATAATGGAGTAAAAACTTAGATTGGCTAAACAAGGGTGATCTAGGGGTATCTTGCACTAATAATGAGTGCAACAAAAGGGTTTATCATGGGAGGTCGACAAGTTAGTGTAACAAGTCGATAAACACATACATATTGGCTATTTGGGTGATTTCCTAAGTGTTGCCTTTTTGAACTATCTATTCCCGCTAATCAAATAGGTCTCGAAATGATGTATATGCCAAGTTCTAAAGTCTACAATACTAACGGCACACTCAATATTTTGGTCGATTTTTGAATAATATGATGGAAACGGAATATTAGGCTTATATCTCACCAAGTAATAATAAAGGGTAATGTGCATTTGGCAAATATTAATTCTAGTTATTTAAGAAAAACATGTTAAAAATTTTAAAATTGGCATAATTTTCAAAGAAAACTAGAAAATCAAAGGCAAAACATACATAAAGTATTAATTCTACTCTCATTCGCCCACTTGAATTGTACAATGTCCCTATTGTATATTAAGGAAATGAACTAAAAAGGAAAGAGTAGAATTAGGACAAGAAACTCCCTGAGCATTACTTTGAGATTTAAAATTTAGCAGAAATCTTTAGATTATCTCCGTCTTCGAGCAAGCTCTTTATCCCCTGTGATCACAAAAACAAACCAAAGCATAAAATCGTTCTATAAGAATTATGAAGTGTATAGGAAATACAATCCTAACTCATTTTTTTAGGAATCACGGTTGTCATATACATATGTACGGTAAAAAAAAAAAAGCCTTCTAAATCACTTGGTGGCCTAAGTGGACGAGTTTAGTCTCATGAGGGCTTCCAGAGAACATACCCACAAAGTCTATTTACGTATACAAGGTTTAGATATATTTAAAACTTAAATTTTGAGGTTTTCAGGGTTACGACGTAACTCCGGCGATTATGCAGTAATCATGTGGAAAAATTTAAAGTTTTTGATTTGTTGCTGCTTAACCATGAATAGGTTTACGCCGTAATGAAATAGGTTATGGCGTAATCATGAAGGTTACGCCTTAACAGCTGTATAATTAGTAGAGTTACCACATAGTTAAGGGTCGAGACGGTCTCGACTATTGCCTCCTAGCTGCTAGACCCTGCAAAACAAAGTAAGAATATACAAACCAACTAGAATGCAAAAATAAATTTAAAAGTCAGGTTGTCTCCCAGTAAGCGCTTTTGTTTATTAATGAGTCTTTAAGTTAGACTCAGCCCACTATACATCTCTTCATTTGATTCATTTTCTAATTTTTTCTGCTCCGTATTTCTCTAATAATCTTTGTGTATTCTTTCGTTAGTCATTTTAAATACCTTTCCAAAGGCCACTCTTACCTAGTTGTCAAAACTTAAGTCTTCCCTTTCTAAACTTGTTCGCTCATCATCGTTACCACTTTCCCAATACTTTTTATTCTTCCTAGGGTTGTCTCCTCCGTCACATTCGTCGAAATAAGGGTTACATGAAGCCCACTTGGTGCACATGTCTTTTTTCCACTAGCAAATTGGTTTACACCAATGTCTCCTTTTTGTATTGGAAAGATCTTTTGAACTACTGTTTCTATTTATTATCTCTGCCCTTATATCGGTGGTGTTGGGTGATGTCCTGGGAAACTCTTTTATGTTTAAGATTTTAGTTTTTGTGAAAACTTCTCCAGCCCCAGGTTATATCTTGTGATCTCAGCTTCTTCTTTTAAAATTAGTGGGGGTTCTGTATTGGGCATTCCTAGTAACTTGTTCCTTCTTTGCTTGTATGCTTCATCATTAGGGTTAATGAATCCATCGTACAACGTAGGTTCTAGGTAGTCAATGATTCCTTCTAAATCACCCTTATCTTCGCTAACCCCTGAAAACGATTCTTCAGGTAGCTTGTTAACCATTGCCCTGATTATCGCTCTTGTCATGGTCTCCCCACATTTCTCAGGGTGCTCCTGATCTTTCATTATAGTCTTTTCCCTTGTTCGTCCTCCAAGCTTACTGCCTTAATATTTTTTAAGGATCCTCTCTTTTGTTACATTATTTACTTTACCGTACCTTGCCCTTACCCAATTTGTACAGCTTAATCCTTCCCATTCTAAGTCTACGCGATCATCATCGTTCGTGCTTTTCTAATAATTCTTTATTTTCTTATTTGAGATTCCTCCTCCATCACATATCTCGTGGTAAGGGTCACATGTTGCCCAAAATTTATATCCTCTTTTATGTTCTTGGTGAACAGGTTCACACCAATAGGTTTTACTGATTATATTATAGGCTCCATACTTAAGTTCATCCTATAATTGGTTGTCCTGAATACAGGATCCATTCAGATCAGTGTTGTAAATATCCGCCTAGATCTCTTGTGATGTTGATCCCTCGTCGAGGTGTTTATTTGAGAGGTTTTTACAAATAGATGTAGTAAAATCACAATCCTTTCTATTCATTATTGGGATTTTTTATCCTGTTTCCATTAATCCTAGCGAGACTTCTCTCGTGAAAACATCAATTTCAGTATGAATGATTGCTAAAAAAGGTCGACCAAGAATGATAGTTTTATTGCTTAATTCCTTTGTATCTATGATTACAAAGTCAGAGGGGAAAGAAAACTTATCAATCTTTACCTGGATGTTTTCTATTATCCCCTTGGGAATACATCTAGTTTTATCAGTCATTTCTACTATCATGTTGGCATTTTTTGGTTCAGTGTTGATCCTACTTCAATAGATCGAATTCCTTAAGCTTGTATAAGGATTAGTTATATTAGATAAATCTAACACAACTATAGTAGAAACTTTGTTTGAATGTATTAAAGATTATGCAGAATCTAATCTTTAATATTAAGAAGAACTATAAAAAAAACAGTAATTATATGAACATATAATTCAACAAACAAAAGCTCCAATATTATAATAATACGAATACCTCAAGTATAGGGTTACCAAGACCTTGAGCTATATAATTTCAGAATGAATGACTCGTATCAAACTCTATGCCCTAAAAAAACAAAAAAAATTGGGGGATTAAAAAAAAAAAAAAAAAAAAAAAAAAAAAAAAAAAAAAAAAAAAAAAAAAAAAAAAAAAAAAAAAAAAAAAAAAAAAAAAAAAAAAAAAAAAAAAAAAAAAAAAAATAAAAAAAAAAAAAAAAAAAAAAAAAAAAAAAAAAAAAATAATAAAAAAAAAATTAAAACCTCCTTTTATACACCAAGGAGTCCTAAACGGCTTACAATACTTTCCTAAGAATATCAAATCTTTTAAACAAATAAGTTATACATATCTTTTACACAAATAACTCATATAAATCACATAAGCAGTACTAACTAACTCAATAATACTAACTAACTTAGTAGTACTAACTTCTTCACTAGCAGCATTAACTCCTTCTGCAGCATTAACTTTGTACTAATAGTAGTAACTTTTGTACTAGCAGTAGTAACTACTTAGCAGTTTTTCTTCTAAGTCTCTGAGCAGCACTAATATGCAATAGCAGTAGTAACTTTACACTAGCAGACTTAACTGTGTACTAGCAGTAGTAAACACTTAGCATTTTTATCTGAAGTTCTTAAGCAGTACTAACACAACCGAGCAGCATTAACTGTAATATGAGCAGCAGTAATACTAGTAGCATTAAGAAGGTTTTTAATCCCAACAATCCTCCTCTAAACTTGAAATTCTTTTTCAAAATCATCAAGTTTCTTCATTTAAAACATCATCAACACCAGGAGGATGCTTCCAAACACTTCTTTACTTCTTAAGCTATTTTATGATCAATTTACATAGCTGATAAGCCATTTTACTTTCATAATCAATTTGAAGCTTCTTTTCCAACATCATTGAAAGTTTAGGTGGTGTAAGAGGATACTTCTTCTCTACCAACATGTAAATCTGTATAGATTGCATCCTCAAGAAATGTACTCCACATTAGTAATACAGCTTCCATTCCAACACTTTGTATCTGTTTTGCAGCTTTCATACTTCATCTTCTATATGTGGTTCAAACATTATTTTCATATCATTCCATAACAGATAATCCATGCTTTCCACTAGTCTTGTTGATCCATATCTAGCTTTTACCAACTTATACAAGTCCTCCAAATCTTCCCTGTCAAAACTTTTAAGCATTTGACTAAAGATCCTATACATTTGAGACTTTCCATCAACTCTTATTATTTGATAATAGCTTTTCTTTCCTTCTTTGTGGATCTTCCAGTCAACAATCCTTGGAGACTTAACAGTCAAAGGAATAGCATCAATTACTACTTCTTCTTCATCTAGAATGATTTCCATTAACTTTTTAAGCTATGTTATTTCTTTGTCATCTTCCATCTTTTGCTTCTTTGAACTCTCTTGTATCAGCTCTTCTCCTGCTCTCTTTTCTTTTCCTTCCACCAACTCTGTTCTAAAGTCTTCAAATGTATTTACCCTTTTGAATTCTCTGTCAAACATCTCTTGAATAGAATCAAACCCTTTTGACTTCAAATCTTTGAGCTTGTAACCTTCTATGTTCTTTAGGTAAGTACACATTATCTTTCTCTGTTGAGCTTATGTTGGTGGTTTGTTTCTTTGCTCTTCTGCTCTTTTAGCTGCAAAGTGCTTTCTTCTTTTATCTAAGAGTTGTTGAAATAATGTATCCTTTTCTGCATCAGACAACTCTTCTTGTTCTTGTGCTTGCATTCTTTCAGCCAATTGATAATCAGCATCAATCTTTGCTTGAATATCATCCCATTCTTCAATCAAAGCAATATTGGCTTCTTTTTCTTTTTTAGCTTTATCTCTTGCAAGTCATTTTTCCTTCACAAATTCAGCTAGTAACTTTAAAGCAGCTTCTTTCATCCAAGCCTGATTAGATCTTTCTTTCTTCATAGGCTTCACATGTTCCTGTATCATATCCCTTTAACCGTTGTCATGTAATTTGTTGTTAAGAAATTGTTGTTGTTGTTGTTGTTGTAGATGGCTCTTGAAAAACAATCCCTTTCACCTTGGGTTTTGAAGTTTTTAATGCTTCAAGTGCTTGAGCCAAAGTAATTTCTTCAGTAGTTATTATAACAGTTATTGCAGCAGTACTAACTTGAGCAACATCAACTACTTCTTCAACAACATTTTCATTTTGCCCTGCAACAAACACATCTTCACCATTTAAAACATTCACATCAAACATCTCATTATCAGCATCATCTTGAACATTAACCAGGGTAATGTCTTCATCTGCATCAATAGCATTAATCCTCCTCCCTTGTTTGGATGCATCCTCACCTAAATATTCTTCATCTTAAAGGATTCTACCCTAGCACTCAAACCAACTTTGTATAGTATCTTCAGCTTATGAGTTCTTGAACTTCTTTTCTTTTCAAGCTTCTTGACCCTCCTTTTCAAGCTAGAAATCTCATTAGCTTGAGTGGTCTTTGTCTTCTCTAAATCAAGAACTCTGGTTTGTAAATTGGTACATAGTTCCATTAATTAATTAAGTTTAAGACTATCCTCATCACTTCAAAGTGTGTTACCTCTTGCGAGCAGTGAATCATTGGAAAGTTTAGATACATTCTCAAACCTAGTTTGAGCAATAGTATCCCCCATGGTTTCTTGGCAATCTGGGACCACCACCTGAAGTAGTTTCATTAGGTGTTGCCTTAGATCGGGTCTTAGTTATGTTACCACTGTCCTGCTCTGCTTCTAAGCTAGAAACAGTAGTGGCAACCCTTACCAAACTGTCACCCAACTCCTTATGGACAGCCTCATCTTTAACATTTTTACTAGGATCACTAGGCTGAGGTACCTGAGTATCCTTTCTTTTAGGCTTCCTAGTTTTTTTGTCTCTTTTGTAGTTGAGTAGATGGTTGAATAATGGTGGGTGTGTGATGGGGATCAGTTGGAATTGTTGAACCTTCACCCAATTATGATTGGTTTTGCACTACCATTGTTGGAAATAAAGGTGTTACTCTACCAGAAAAACTTTTTCCTACCCTTCTCATATTTCCAAAAATCTTCTTAGTGTGAGAGGGTGCATTATAAATTCTCTTATGAGTTGGCAGCCCATCAAGTTGTTGATTCAAAAACACTTGTACAAACCTTGGATACATCAAAATTTTCCCAGACACATTATCCAAGTTTCTAATCATACTTTCAAAAATGTATTTTGAAAAGTTAAACTTCTAATTTGAATCGAAACAGATAATTGCAGATGCCATATTACTACTAAACTCATTCCATGTAGTAGTCTTTGGACTTAGACATTGTAGAATAGTATGAATCAAAAATTTCCATTGTGGAGAGAAGAATGGCTTGTAAAAAGTAAGCTTCTGTGAAATTTTCTCATATCCCATCAATGCAAGTTGTTCAAAAATGCTAGAGTTTGGTAAACAATCAATACCTTCCTCATCTTCTAGTTGAAGATTTCTTCTCACAGATGCTTCAGTGACAATTATCTTCTTGCCCAACTACTAGGGCAATGCAACAGTACTTCCTCATTGGAAGTTTTGACCACGCCAGTAGACCAGAATTGTTCAATGCAAGAGATATGTATAGTGGGATTAACTGTTAATGCATATCTTATAGGTTGTGCATTCAAAAAATCCACAATTTGTTCAAACCTATCACTTTCTGCGGGTTTAGACAAAAATGCAACCATGTTAAGAGTATCCGCAAACTTTAGGGTCGTCATTTGTGTTGGGTTTTGATGATGGATGATAAAATTAAGTTAGGGTGTAATTAGAGAGTTTACAAAAGTATGAAATTGATTAAATGACTGATTGAAACCCTTAATCAAAGTATTTATGAAAATACCCTCAACAGCATTAACTTTCACCCAGCAGTAGTAAGTTATGCCTAACAGCATTAACTTTCACGCAACAGTGGTAAGTTATGCCTAGCAGCATTAACTTTCACCGAGCAGTAGTAAGTTATGCCTAGCAGCATTAACTTTCATGCAGCAGTAGTAAGTTATGCCTAGCAGCATTAACTTTGAGTCACCAGCATTAACTTTAATTCCATTCTAAACAGCTTTTCCATCATCAATTTAACACTTTTGTTTGCTTGTCCTGCAAAATGTTAGTCTAAAAACCAAGAAAACACAAGCCATAGAAATTTTCACAATTATCACAGTATTAATTATACCTAACAGTATTAAGTATAACTAACAGTAGTAACTCAGCAGTATTAAGTATAACCAGCAGTACTAATTATACTTAACAACAGAAACTTTTAATGACATGAATAACAGTACTAATTTATACAAAACTCTACAAAAACATAAAGAGATAAAAGACTTTAAAGATTCATCATTACAATACTAACAATCAAATATTGAAATCTACTTACATCAAAAGCTTTTGAAGCAAATCTGCAACATTCTTGTCAGTATGGATTTTGACCATTTGAATCAATTTCTTTTCATTGCAATCTCTAATAAAATGATGTTTGATCTCTATATGCTTTGTTTTTGAATGAAAAACAGGATTTTTAATTATGCAAATAGTACTGTTATTGTCAATAAAGATCTTGGTATGCATAAAATTGTACCCATAATCAAGTAGTTGATTCTGAATCCAAAGCACTTGTCCACAGCAACTTGAAGCAGCCACATACTCAGCTTCTGTTATGGAATTTGCAACCACTGTCTGTTTCTTGCACTGCCATGATATTAATCTACATCCAAGGAATTGACAACCTCCTGTTGTAGACTTCCTATCCAAGCTTGCTCCAGCATAATCACTATTAGTGTATGCTACCAAATCAAAAGGAGAATCTTTTGGATACTAAAGGCCTAATTTTGGTTGACCTTTTAAGTACCTAAAAATCCTTTTCACATCATAAAGATGTTAAACCTTTAGATTAAATTGGTATCTAGCACAGGCACACACTGCAAACATGATGTCAGGTCTTTAAGATGTAAGATACATCAATGAACCATCATGAACAAACATTTGAACATCCACTTCTACACCATTTACATCCTTGGTAGAGGCTTTTGAAGTTTCAATTGGTATGCTTGCAGTCTTGACTTCTAGTAAACCCAAATTTCTTAAAATTCAACAACATATTTCTCTTGACTAATAAATATGCCATCCTTCTTCTGCTACACTTGTAATCCCAAGAAGAATGTAAGTTCTCCTATAGAACTCATCTAAAATTACTCATGCATCAGCTTTTCAAATGCATTATGTAGCTCCTTCTTTGTTGAACCAAAGATGGTATCATCCACATAAACTTAGACTAGCAAAATAGCACATTTGTGCCTTTTGATGAATAAGGTCTTGTCAAATTTCCCTCTTTGAAACCTATTTTCCAACAGATATGTTGACAAGGTTTCATACCAAGCTCTAAGAGCTTGATGCAGTCCATACAATGCTTTTTAAACCTTGTATACTCTATTAGGAAAGTTTGGATCTTTAAATCTTGGTGGTTGACATACATACACCTCTTCTTCAATCTTCCTATAGAGAAAAGCATTTTTTACATCCATTTGATACACCACAAAATCTTTAAATGAAGCATAAGCTAAAAATAGCCTAATTGCTTCAATTCTTGCAACAAGGGCAAAGACTTCATCATAGTCAATCCCTTCTTCTCGTGTGTACCCTTAAGCAACCAATCTTGACTTATTTCTTATCACAATTCCTTTTTCATCCTTTTTATTCTTGAAAACACACTTATGACTATAGCCCGTTTTTCATTGTAAATCCATAAAGTCTGAAACTTCTTTGTAACTTGAATTGTAAAAGCTCTTCCTGCATAGCCTTTATCGAACTTGGATCCTTCAATGCATGAATTACCTTTTTGGGTTCTTCCTGTGATAAAAAGCAAGTAAACAAGCAATTTTGAAGGTCTTTGTGGTTTGTTCTTTGTTGAATAGTACTAACAAACCCATGTTCTTTCAAATTCTTTGACATCTTTCTAGTTTGTGTTGCTGATTGCAAATCTCCAATCACTTGATCACGAGGATGATCTTTATGAATTCTTGTAGATAGAATAGGACTGACTTGGATTGTTGAATCAAATGTTCATGACAGATGTGTTGGACAATCGTAACCAAAATGAGCATCGTTTCCACATAACTCACAAATATTCGTCTCGTACCGAGGTTGTGGAGAGTAGTCGGAAAAATATTGAGAATTATCGAAAGAATTCGGATTACATCGTGGACAAAATGAACCGACAAATGGCTCTCCACACCCGTAGCAAGGTTGATAAAATGAAGACATGTCGAAGAATTAATCGGATAAGAGGGAAAAGAAGAAGAATTAAATAATAAAAGGGTAAAGAGAATAAGAATTAAACGAATAAGAGGATCGAGAAGAATATTTATAGATTTTTCAAATAATACATAAGGAAAAATAAGAAAGAAAAATATTTTTGAATTTTTATTTTTAAGATAAAAGGAAAATATTTTTGGTTTTTTTTTAATATTTATAAAGGAGAAAGAAAAATAAAAATAAAATAAGAAGAAAAATATTTTTGGATTTTTATATTTTTATATAAGAAAATATTTACAAATGAAAGCAATTAACTTCACGGGGAAGGATCTTCAAAACACTAATCTTCGAACGAAACACGATAATCGTACACACTTCCCCGGCAGCGGCGCCAAAAATTGATAGTAGCAATTTCACGTATATATAATATATCAAAGTGTTTATAGAAATATACAAATAATCCTTGAGGACAAAGATTAAATGCAATTTAAACAAAAAAATATATAATATAATACGTTTAACCGGTAAGTGATTACCGGGTCGTATCCCAAAGAAATGTGAATTGATACCCTCGATTCAGTTTGGACAATGTTATGAATGATTTTCAACTTTTTGATTGATTTTCTATGACTAAAAACAATTAAAACAATTAAATGCAAGTAAAATAACTAAACACGCGGACGAAAAACGGAAATGACAAAATAAACCCTAATTAGCACCTTAACCTAGAATTTGAATTAATAATCTAATTCTATGAGTAAAAATAAAGGGATTTGCAAAATTTAAAAACTTAACGATAAAATTTGAAAGAAATCACAAAAACGAATAACGAGAATTGAAAACCGAGCCTTAAAAGCTAAAAAGCTAAAAAATAAACCTATGAGAGTCAAACTAATTTTCCTACGTTCTAAATCATAAAATAAAATTTTCTAAAAAACATTTTTATTTTTTTGATTATTTTTCTATTTTTTATGATTTTTTAAAGTTTTTAATGAAAATAAATGATTAAAAATACTAAATTAACTATAAAAATTCTAGAAAAATTACAGAAAATAGATTATACTAATTAAAACCTAGGAAAAATAAGCCCGAGATCAAAGCTTATTAAATAAGTCGCGAAATAAGCTGAAACAGCTTAATAAGCTTATTGGGCCAAAACGTGTATAAAGAATTACTTGTGCAAGGGTCTTATGAAAAAGACCCAAGGGCACAACGGTAGTGTGTGGTGTGTGGTGTGTTATAAAGGGTTGAGGTGTTGAGG
>BQNB010018153.1:10369-68733 GCA_026074375.1 Tanacetum coccineum | reverse complement strand
TAAAAAGATGACAAGACCACATCATCAAAAATAGCCGCCTTAGAGGGAGTAGTATCGCCAAAAATCAGTTTGTTCCGAAAAAACCAAGTGCACCACCAAATACTAAAGCAAACCCCTTGGAGAAGCTTTTTTAGCTTGATAGATAATCTAATGCTATTGATCCACGAAGCCCAATCATCATACGAGCAAATCTCCCTAAAATCAACGTTCCACCAATGACACACCTTCCGGAAGAGATCTTTGGCCATATCACATTGAAAGAAAATATGTGCGGCTGATTCAGCTGCAAACCCACATATAGGACAAAGGATAGATGGAATATCCAAATACGAGCGGTGAGTAATGCTGCAAATTACTCATATACCATGAAGTGGATAATATTTTTCATACTACTACATTTTGGTAAATACTTTTATGCAGGGTTAGTTCTGAGTTTCGGCTACCCTAGGCGAGTTGATAAAAAAGTGCCCATACTAAAAGTTATAAACAAACAACATGATATTTCTAAGCGACTTAGCCTAAACAAACCTGGCGCATTAACTTAAAAACATAATTGAACTTCTACTTAATTTATTTTACTCTATAAATTGGTTCAGTTGCACTATAACACAAAAAGTTTAACTCTAAAAAATTTGAGTAGATTCATGCAAGACGTTGATATTTTATGAATGACTAAAACAAAAGAAAATGATACAATTAATTATTTAACACTGATGTGTGCGTATTTCTAGCTAAGTACCTCATTTTATTCGTGCTCAAAATAAATGAAGTCTTTTATAGTTTTATCATCTTAATGGTGCAACTTTTACAAAGTAAAAACGGTTTAAAAGAAAGTTTAGTAAATTGCATAAATTTATCAAATACAAGAGAAAAGAACAATGAAAAGAATATAAATAACTAGTAGGCTATAAACGAAATTTTAGTTGAAAGTTAAATGTGTTTTTTGAAAATTGCCAATTAATAAACACAAGTTCCCCACAAAGTTTACAATAAAACGTCTCCTTCTTCCTCACAAAATCCGGCATCCATGTCCGGTAGAGGTGGCAATTTTAGACCCATGGGTCTAGATGAGTCTAGTTGGTTAAATATTTTTAAGGGATGGGGTCTAGATGGGTCTCTTTTAAATTTATAGATGGGTCTGGATGGGTCTGACATTTTTCCCTCAATATAATAGATGGGTCTAGTTGGGTAAATATTTTTAAGGGATGAGTCTAGTTAGATCTCCTTTAATATTTATAGATGGGTCTTGTTAGGTATAGAATTTTTCATCCGTTTTTTACGTTTTTATACGTTTTCGGCCGATTTTTACTATTTTTGACCGTTTTCGGCCGTTTTCGACCGATTTTGACCGTTTTCGTCCGATTGCGACCGATTTCCATTGTTTTTGACAGTTTTCGACCGATTTCGACAGCTTTCGACCGATTTTTACCTTTTTTGACAGTTTTCGATCGATTTCGAGCGATTTCGACTGATTTCGACCGATTTCAACCGTTTTCGGCCGATTTCTAACGATTTTGTCCGTTTTCGACAGATTCCGACCGTTTTCGTCCGATTTCGACCGCTTTTTGACCGATTTCCACCGACTTCGACAGTTTTTGACTGATTTCGACCGATTTCGGCAGTTTTCGACCGTTTTCAACCAATTTTGACCGTTTTCGTACGTCTTCGACCGATTTTTACCGTTTTTGACAGTTTTTGACCGATATTGACTAATTTCAACCGATTTCGGCCGTTTTCGACCAATTTCGTCCTTTTTCGACCGATTCAGACCTTTTCGACCGATTTCCACTGTTTTTGACCGATTTCGAGAGTTTTTGACCGATTTTGACTGTTTTCGACCGATTTCGACAGATTTTGACTATTTTCAACCGTTTTCATACGTCTTCGACTGATTTTTACTGTTTTTGACATTTTTCGACCGATTCTGACCTTTTTCGACCGATTTCGTCCGTTTTGGACCAATTTCGACCCTTTTCGTCCGTCTTCGACCGATTTTGACCGTGTTCGATCATTTTCGATCGATATCGATAGATTTCGACCGTTTTTGGCCGATTTCGACCGTTTTTGTACGTATTCGATTGATTTTTACCGGTTTTGATAGTTTTTGACCGATTTTGACTGATTTCGACCGATTTTAACTGTATTCGATCGATTTCAACCGTTTTTGAAATTGGATATCAAGTACTTTCGGCTGAAATCGGTCAGAAACGGCCGAAATCAGTCAAAATCGATCGAAATCGGTGGAAATCGGTCAAAAACAGTCAAAATCGGTCAAAAACGATCAAAATCGGTCGAAAATGGTAGAAATCAGTCGAAAACGGTCGAAAACGTTGGAAATCGATCGAAATCGGTCGAAATCGGTTGGAAACGGTGGAAATCGGTCGAAATTAGTCAAAACCGGT
The DNA here is from genome assembly GCA_026074375.1 of Tanacetum coccineum. Taxonomy (NCBI): domain Eukaryota; kingdom Viridiplantae; phylum Streptophyta; class Magnoliopsida; order Asterales; family Asteraceae; genus Tanacetum; species Tanacetum coccineum. The sequence goes on along the minus strand of BQNB010018153.1, from coordinate 66,331 downwards.
CAAAATCGATCGAAACGGTGGAAATAGGTCAAAATCGGTCGAAATTTTGAAAATGGACAAAAACGGTCGAAATACATCGAAAACGGTTGAAAACGGACAACAAATGTAAAAAAAATATGGTACCAAACCCATCTAGACCGGGAACCAACCCATCTAGACCCGGACATTGTCCGGCAACATTTTTGCTGAGATTTCCTTAACTTAAACAGAGACACAAAAAAGTGAAGCTAGTAGTACTTTCAAGAACTTGTTTGCTTTCGACTTAAAAGCGATCGCCCGCGTTGGCCATAGCCAGGGTCGGCCTTGCTTTTATGCAACACTATGAGTTAGTTAAAAAACGTTGGTATTCTTTCATGTAATAATTATCATTGACTTATTTGTCATTAATAAATTTAGTATTTGTCTACTATATATTATCTACTATATATTTTGTAATATTTTTGAATTATGCAATTTAAACATTAAAAAGATTTCTCATATGTTTGATTTCAATTTGATATAATAATATTATTTGTCATAATTGCGTAAATCATTTTAAAAATCATATATTTAACTTTTTTATTGTAGGACTCTTGCCCCTACTAACAATAATAGAAATAAAACATTGATAAATATAGTTTGTTCCAAATGACATTTATGGTGACATACCGATTGTGCAAACTTAAGCGGCGATGGCAGGCATATCGTGGTCCAAAGAATCAAGAAAAACGAAAATAAAACCATTTGATGATTGTAAAGGTATATTAAGAATAGTATAAAAGCTTGAATTAACAATTAATGCATGGACACACGTAGTAATTACAATTGTATGCTTTGGTCTATGTATCATTTCTCTTAAGAAAATAGTTTTGATATATGGACCTAACTAAGAGGTCTGAAAAGAGACCTAATTTTTTGATTGAGCCATTTGTTAATCTTATATACTTAAAGATTAAATATATATATTTAATGTGCAGGCTTCAAGTTTTATAACCTAAGTTGTGAAAAGTGTACAATCCTTTGCTATGAAAATTATACATAGCCATTAATGCATTTTTACATATTTTGTAAGAGTTGGTATTCACTCTCTTTCAAAATATAAATGTAGCATTAAAAGAGTCTCTTCACATGAGTCCTCTAATTTAATATAGAGGTATGCAAGCCATTTAACGTCATGCTATTTAATACGAAGGAGAATGAAGTCATTTAACCCTCAATGTAACTCCCGGTATTTAATCCTAATATGTAACTTCCGGTATTTAATCCTCTATTAAATTTGAGACGAAGTTGAAAAGTTGCAAAACTAATTGATGATTTAACCTACTCTATGCCTATTGATGACATCAAATAACGTCTATTTTATAGCATCATTTATCCCATGTTATTAACCCATTTTGTATAGTTATTGCAAAGAATTATTACTTAATCGTTTATATTTGAGAATTGCAGTAATTATGGAGTACTTGGTGAATATTAGCAAAAGGCGCGCATTTTGGAGCTTAAAAGAAGATATTTTGAAGATTAATGATTCTGACTACCAATACGCCGTATCCATCAAGGAAGATACGGCGTATCCGTGCCTGCACTCACCAAAGACCACGAAGGAAACAAGCTCAATACGCCGTATCCAGAGAAGACCAATACGCCGTATTGAAGATATAGTATGTGAATATTCTAGAAGATATCAAGCGTGGTCCCTACTCCAAGAAACCCCTAATACGTCGTGTCCAACCCATTAGATACGCCGTATCGAACTGACTTCCAGACAGTATAAATAGAAAACTCAAAAAATGAGTTTTAAGTGTGCTAAATCATATTCTCGATACCTAAACCATAAAAGTTGATTTTCAGAGGAGAAAAAGAGCAGAAGAGGTCGAGCAACGCTATCAATTCCATAGGAGACAACGTGTAATTCCATATACTTTAGTAATCGTTTAGTTTTTGGTATCATTCGTTAACTCGGTTAGTTTACCTTGGCTACATAATTGCTTTTGTATTTATGATGACGTTTGAATGCTAATACCTTCGATATTAGCCATTATTATGAAGATCTGAATGTTTAGTATTGTTTATCTCGATTTCTTGATTTATTGTTGAATGCTTGTTTATGTTTATCAATTTATACTTGTTTACATGCTTTTGTATGCGACCTATCATTCAACTGGATCTAGTGATATGGACCAAGTAATCTAGAGTCTGGGATAGCTCTCCATATAGTGATTTATACATCTAGAATCATAGGATCACAAATATTGTCCTTCTAAATCCGTGCTAAGGATACGCTTCTGGCTTAACTAGTTAATCGGATATTGCCTTTGGTTTAGTGAACAAGTTGACTAGCAGGTGAACCTAGATAATTCAATAAATAATGTTTTGATTCGATTGGATAGTTGGACAAGTAGACTACTTGTGTATAAATTGTCGTTAAGCAGTAAGTGGGTAAAGTCTCTATGAGCTAGGGTTTAACAAGATCACCATTGCTTTAATCCCTAAGATAGATTATAATCCACAGATAAGGATGCTTTATGCGGATGCTTTAATTGTGACAAAATTAATGTGTCTAGGTCTTAGGATGATGTAAAGCCTAAGTCTTAAGAATGATATGCCACCTTGAGAGAAGAAATCATTTCACTTAATAAACAAACCAATGTTCTAATCGGATTAATAATGGCTAATACTGTTTTCTTATATTTGGCTCGACTGCTCTTTTATCTTTTGTTAATTTACTTGCGTGGGTTAAAGTGCCTACCAACCAAACCATGTCAGTCTCTCAGGCTGAAACCCTCTTTTACCCTTTAGAATTAGGATTAGAACTGACATAGGTTTAGAATAGAATAGAATTTATATAGATTAGATAACCATGATATTAATAAATTGATAGATTTAACATCGCTTTAAGTGTTCGAAACCCTACTTACCACGAAACTACTACCGATCGGGTACACTGCCCGTTAAAGTGTTGCTTTTGGTTTAGTCGGCAAAATATAAATTTAAAACTTGAATCATAAAAATATACACCACACAACGACACATCAATGCTGATCATCCAAGCCATGTCTACAAGTTAAAGAAGGCACTATATGGGTTAAAGCAAGCACCAAAGGCATGGTATGACGAATTGTCAATGTTTCTCCTACATAATCACTTTTTCAAAGTCATGATTGATCCAACGTTGTTTGTAAGGCTCTTTGACGATGACATCTTAGTGGTACAGGTCTATGTTGATCCTATTATCTTTGGTTCTACAAACCTTAGGTATACCCGACTATTTTCCGACCACATCAAAAGCTGCTTCGAAATGTCGATGATGGAGGAAATGACGTTTTTCCTTGGTTTACAAGTTAACCAATCCCCCTGTGGCATCTTCATAAACCAGTCCAACTACGTGCTAGAAATCCTTAAAAAATATGGAATGGAAACTTGTGATCCCGTTGGTACTCTAATGGAGATCAACGATAAGCTTGACCTAAATCAAAATAGGGCTCTAGTCGATGCAACGAAATATCATAGCATGATTGGTGCCCTAATGTATCTTACGTTAAGCAGACCGGACATTGTACATGCTACTTTTTATGTGCTCGGTACCAGGCTAAGCCAACCGAGAAGCACCTCAAAGAGGTTAAAATGATCTTTTGTTATCTATGAGGAACCGTCAATATGGGTCTCTGGTATACGAAGGATTATGGTTTTGAACTAACCGGATTTTCAGATGCTGATTATGCAGGATGTAAAGACACCTTCAAGAGTACTTCCGGTAGAGCTCAATTCTTAGGTGAAAAGCTGGTTAGTTAGTCCTCAAAGAAACAAGACTGTATAGTGCTGTCAACCGCGAAAGCAGAATATGTGTCTCTATTTGCTTGATGTGCCCAAGTCATTTGGATGCGGACATAGTTAATGGATTATGGCTATCACTTCAACAAGATTTCAATCTATTGTGATTCAAAATCAGCTATAGCCATATCCTGTAACCCGGTCCAACACTCAAGAACGAAACACATCGCCGTCCGCTACCATTTCATAAAGGAGCACGTGGAAAAGGGTACGATTGAACTGTATTTTGTCAAGACGGATTACCAACTGGCCGACCTCTTCACTAAAGCTCTTCCAGTAGATCAATTCAACTATTTGGTTCGTCGCCTTGGTATGCGCAGTTTATCACCTAAGGAACTTGATCGTCTTGCAAAATCACAGTAATTCTTTGTATATATTTTATCAGAAAAACAAAATATAAAATTATAAAACCTATAAAAGCAAAATACAAAATCAAAAAATTTCAAAAATTCCAAAAATAATCTTCTCCGACTTGTCTCTCGATAATCGATAACATTTACGTACCTAGAAATGTTGATTAATATTGACACGGGTATATAAATGAAGTTCGAGCGAGAGTTTCAAATGCTTTCAAAACATGTCCTTTCAAATTTTTCTCTATGACTTCTAAGTACATGTCAGTTTAGGACTCAGTCTTCAAAGAAAGGAAAATGTCCATTTATGTACATATATCCTAAACAACGGGAAGTTCATATCTTCTCGGTCTTGAGAAATGTCATGCAAACATTCAAAGTTTGTGAATGCTCAAGAGAAGCACCAAGAAAATGATAATTAATAAGATACATATAAAATTATTTTTATGTTGAGCACAATTTTTCAAGATATTTTCAAAAAGAAAAATTTAAATTCTTTCAAAATTATGTGCTCAACAAACTCCCACTCCAAGTTTTCACTCTAATCTTTTATCGAGGGGGAGTATAATAATATGATTCATTTTGCATGCTCTTATGTTGTCCCAAGACTTAGTTAGACTCATGTGAATTACCAGACATTAACTTGTTTTTTAATTCACTAATATTTCCAAAAATTGTCAACACATATGTAGTTTTTGAAGGGGAGAATAGTGATTACAATGTGATTAATATGGATTAATAATGGATACGATCTTCAATCTATAATTGCGTTCTCAAACCTCGCATGTGCAAAACTCTTTCATTACATGGTGCATATGTGTAGGGGGAGCTTTTTGGTAACTTTAAAAACTCTCAATGTGTCATAAATGATTTCTCAGACACGTTGATTGATTTTTTTCAAATGGTTTTATGGATCTTCATGGCAATACCCAAAGACCGGCCAACTGTTGTCTCTCAAGGAGTTATAAGGTGGTTAAGGTTAGGAATATTCGTTTTATAATCCAGCCAGAACCGGAGGGATCTACCCAGGAACACTCTATTAGATAGAGTATAAGTCCTAGGTTTGATTGAAAACAGAAGTAAAGTGAGATCGGGAAGAATGTTATCCAAGGCATGAGTTATCACCGGAACAAACCTAACAAGGTGATAATGAGGACGCGTTAGCTTAACATTGAAGGGGTTAAAGAATTAAAAAGAATTGTAAGGATAAAGGGTGAAAAGAAAGAAGCCCTCCATACAACCTTAGGCAGAAACTGGGTCAATGCATAATCTATCGGCAATCACAAAGATGATTCTGATATTGAAGACAAGTCATCATGGACCCAGTGATACAAGGCACAACCCATCCTAGCTACTCAGGCTTCTCTTAGAAGAAGTTTATTTCATTTATCATGGAGATCAACACGTTTCTATCAGCTTTCTCATTCCGAGATCGTTGATATTGAAAAGGTGGCACCGATTACCAAATAACAAATGTACACTTATAGAGTCTAGAGCCAATGAGATCCATCAAAAATCTCACTAGGACACAAATTCTAATATACAAAATGTCATACATCATTATACAACATTTGGTATCAAACAGTCCTACGCATTATCCTTGTGGTAATTGCGATACTCTTTAGTATTCACAGTGATTAATGTAAATCCTTCCAGAGTCAACATCAAATAGCTTTGCGGTAGGTGACTTGCGAGATTCTAAATGAATCAAGCTTGTGTCAACTGGATATTGATTTTGGTCCAGTATATGAATTGACGACTCAATCAGAAAGATAGTAACTATTTAATTCACTCTTACCGTATTGTTTGCTCTAAGACACTCCGGTAACGAGAACGGCTAGTGCAGCTGCGAAACCATGTCAAGGAGATTCTTTTGAATTCTACCTGATCACAAGCAGTATTTATACTTATTAAAGGGGAACCGTGATTATTGCAACCGTATTCAACTATTGCGGTTGTCGTAAGGGACTTCTACAAGAAGTTTTACAACCCCCTAGGCAGTGTACCTAATCGTTGTAGTGTAGTATAGGCAAGACTCGGGGGTTGTTATCGTTCTCTAGGAGAATAGGTTGGGAAGGCTTGATCACAGTCTAATAGAATTCTAAGGGTTGGGAGAAGATTCTTTTTGTGTTTTTATGTTTATAGGAAAGCAGGTAAATCACATATTTGAGAGGTTGGTTGGTTTTAGCTATTAAACTAAATAATAAACTATGCTACTGGTGATAACAATAAAAGATTATGTTTATTTAATCATGTATTACTCCCTAGATCGCTTCTCCTAGTGTTGTTGCTTTGTCACACTTGTGATGATCTATGTAATTATTTCCTAAGTCATGAATGAATTACACGAACCGCCGTTTATTTAATATTCCGTTAAGGCAACGCACAAGTAAGGTAGTTTAAAGACTATTACAAGGCCCCTAAGTGTATATTAAATGCATTTGAAATATATTAAGAGTGGATCAACCATATAAGCGGCAAGGTAGTATGAAGACTGTTACCCGATGGTATCCTTTCTACACAATCATGTTTTCCTAGACATATCAACAACGATACAAACAAAAGCTGGTTTTCTAAAACCTAACATGCATATTCATCACAAGAAGCAACACCACTAAGATCTACATCCTAGGTTTTATACAATCATAAATAAACACAATAAAAGGTTTAGCCATCACTGTTAAAAAATACAGTAGAACAATAAGAATCACATCACAAGAATATTGAATATAAAATATCTTACTTGATTAACACATGATGAAGGAATTTACAATAGGGTTTTGAGCCCTAAAATCGTCCGTACACTGCTAAAACAAGACTAGGTTTCGCATTACTTTACTCTAAAGTTACACACTTAAAACCCTAAAAACGGATTTGTATATATAGGAAAATCATTGTGACGGTGTCGCATTTTAATCATGACACCGTCATGAGTAGAATATTCTAGATAATGGGCTCGGTCATGCATTCTGAGGCCGTCTTGAGATCTTGTGACGCCGCCTTGGTATGAGTCGTGACGGCGTCACGTGTAATTTGTGACGCCGTCTCCAGCTTCTGAGTAGAAATTCTTAGAAGATGTTTGTTCGATCACGTAGTCTTGTCCTATTCTCTCAAATGAGCCCCAAGTCACGTGTATTTCCTCCAAATGCCTTCCAAATGTTGAATACCTGAAAATTAACGATTAAGTACCTATTTTGGGCATAAATGCACGATTTAGGGGGTTAAACGACCCCAAAAAAGTGTATAAAATGACACCTCATCAAATACTCCTACACTTAGGATTTGCTTGTCCTCAAGGAAATAAGCTTTTCTACCTAGACAATAGCAATGTGAGGGTCATTTTACCTACTCTTTAAAAGTATTTTATAACACAACCTTCTAGACCTTGTAATTAAAAGCACATAAAGTAAATACTAGCACCTCACATAAGTGTTTAGGATTCTCTCTTTCACTCGGGTGTATAATAAATTATAACATAAGGGGGAAACAAAAAATCAACACTCATTACCTGTCATATCATATAAATTACCATAGGCTTGGTAAAGGATCAAATCTCCACCGCTAGGCGCAACCATTATTCATTACTATCTAAGAGGTCTTTTAAAGGGTTGTGAGTTGTAGGTGTAAGATAACATATAATGGAAACGGAAACGGATGGGATACATTTGGCTGGCTTTGGGTGAATTTAGAGTGGAATGGTTAGCTAATTATTTACACGAATACACGCTGGTTTGGTTGCTAAGCCAAGACTCGGACGAAGATATACAAACTCTATACAACTCTACATCAATCTCTTTCTTTTTCTTTTCTATTTTTAATAACATAATACATCATAACTTGGGGTTTATAACACGTACCTCTACACTTGAGCTTTTACATGCTCGATATTTACAATCTAACTAATGACCCAATTTGAGGTGGATCAAAATAACATAGAGATCATCTAACAAGTATATGGGGGTATTGACTTAACTTTTCTTCCCCATTCTTCCGCGAAATAAATACTACCATGAATCCTAATCGTCCCAAAACAGTATTTACAAGGATAAGGACTTAGCAACCGTGTACTCAAATAATTAACTTGGGTTAAAACAATAATGTACTAAAAATGAGTACATACAAGGTAGGCTAAGGCGATTTGGGTGTAACGATTGGTTTAAGGGTGACAATGCTCTTCATTAATAGTCCGGCTTAACCAGAAAATTATGAGAACCATGAAAAAGGATAGGCTCGGAGGGTTGTACTAGGGGTATCCTGCACTAAAGATGAGTGCATGGCAAGGGTATGGGATAGTTATATGATCGGTGTGACCATCATAACAATTACATGTTTAAAACATGGTTAATCCTAATGCCTCTCATCAAAGCAATCTAACACATTTACTATGCGGTCTCGGGATGCATCACAAAAACAAGTTTTAGAATTTAATATACTACCGGTACACTCATATAATTTAATACCGATCTCAATGCTCCAGAAAAGGCGACAAAGACCATACGTACACATCCGTAACGATGGAATATACACATATGACTACTCACTCCTTAACTCGAGAAAGCTAAGGTAATAAACTATCTTGGGTATCAATAACGGGATACCCCGAATTCTAAAGATCTAAAGGCGAACCTCACATTTTTGGGGTGGAATTCTGAGGGTTATTATGCTAGTCATATAAATTCCTATCCATGAGACGATATTAATACTCGGTTTTCGTCGGTATGTGTCATAAAAAAATTTAAATTTGGGTCAAAATCACCTCTTATGCTATGTTTCGATATATTACCCATTATTTTAAGGATAAAGCAAATGGCAAATGAAAGAATAGTTTCTAAAGCTTATTTCCCCCTACACTTAAGTTGAACATTGTCCCCAATGTTCTATAGAAGTACCCGTAAAAATGAATAAAAGGAAAAGAAAACAAGGAAAAGAAACTAGTACTCCCCTGGTTTGCTCAATAATGGAGAAGAAACATGCGATAATAGTTTAAATCATCATCCAATGAAACTTCCTAATAATTTCCAAGCTTCTTCTCATCAAATATAACTTGTAATCAAAGACAATGACAACTACACCAAGCATAAAATGTGCGATATACAAACATACAATATGAATTTAGGGTTTGACTCAATAAAGCAGTAAAGATAGGATGAGAGAATTGTCAAACTTATTGGTTTTGCAGGTTTATAACATAAGATTATATATTTTAAATGTTATGCAAGTTTTATTTTCAAAAATAATTAAAAATTTTAAGATTTCTGGACCTAGACGTCTGACGCCGTCAGGAAAATCCTGACCCCGTCACAAGTGTCGTGGTGACGGCATCGCGTGTAAATCGTGACGCCGTCTCCATATTATGTGAAAACGAAATTTTTGTTTTTGATGAAAAATTTCCTGCACTTGATTCCATAAGTTAATTCCTGTACAAATAGTTGCATAAACCCTGAGATTTGATAATTTACTCATATGACTCAAAACAGACGTGAATTAATCTAAACAAATTATTTAACATGCTTGAACTTGGTTCAAAAACCGAATAGATTCCCCTACACTTATTGTTTGTAAAATACTTTTGATTGAAATTAAGACGAGGTTAAAAACAATACCAAGTGGTATGTGCTTAAATACACATACCTTTTACCTTTAAAAACGAGCTGAAATAACCAAAAACGGACTTAAAATGCTACGAGAAAAGTAAATAACGCTTGTTTTTGTTCGAGTCACGAGCCTGACTCTACCCTTATTTAACAGATAAAGAGGAGGGTTCCCCTACACTTGAGTTCAAGTGGGGGTGATAGTAACGATACATACCATCGTGATGAGAAGGAGCCATACGTTAAGAAATTTGTTGTTGAATAATAGACTCTAAACGGCGTGCTTCTAGAATTATACCTCTCTCTACTTCATTTGGCCTATCAAATAAACTAAGTTCTTCTCCTAGAGGAGAAACATCCTTAGATTCTAATCCCCAATCATCATCAAACATCTCCATTTGAAATATCAAACACCTAGGGATACACTTTTTCTAATAAACCCGATTAAATCATAATGTCTCTATGAGGGTCATCTATACATGTGTTTATAATAACTATACACACCCTTAGGATGGGAATTTGCCACGTGAGGTGAAGGTGGTGTTTGAGTTGTTAAATATTCTACTACCTTCATCCTAGAACTATCCAAACTATGTGGTTTGATGGGTGGTTCGGGGCCTATTACGTCTCCTAGACTTACATCTAAGGATGGACTATTGAGTAAAGGTTGAGGCTCCGGTCCATCAAAACTAGGAACTTCCTTAGAACTAAAGGAGTGTTGTGATTACAATTCAAGCCTACTTCCTCTAGTTTTGTTTCGTTCAAAGTTTCTACCTCTATTAATGTTCCTAAAGTCTTTTCTACTTCTTCCGGGTAAGTCACGGGCGGTGTGTATTCCTCAAATGACGGTAGGGTTTGTGTGGTACTCTCAAGGCTTGTAACTCCTACCTCATTATCCATCGTACTTAGGCTATCTACAAAGCTTATTTATTATCTAACCATGCCATGTACCTAGGTACTGTACCCTAAACCAAATATCATCCCCAACTATTTGAGCATTTTGGTTGCTATTGTTTCAATCAGAAAATAGCGCTTGTTGGTGCTACATTTTTTTTATCCAAATGAATAAAATCCTCTAATAGCAAAAAATACCCTTGCTCCTATATCACTAAACTTCCTAAGATCCGCTTCTGTTGTCAAATTGATGATATGATGGGATAACGAGTCAAGATGTTTAAAAAAGATTTCAATTAGGGTTCATATACTAAGGCCATGATTTAGGACTTTTCGGATTACGTCTTTGAAACGAGTCCACGAATCTGTAGAGAATGCATCTAGATGTTGTTGGAACACCAAAGTTATTACGGAAGAAATGCCATCAAACTTACCTATGCTAGAAATACCAATACCAATCATTATAATTTACAAATTTACAAATGTTACGAACAAAAGGCACAAAGAAAAAGATAGGCTACAAGAAAGCTAATTGGACAGGAAATTAAAGTCTTACTTGAAAGGATTCAATCAAGTAGAACTAAGTTAAACTATGATCAAAACCTAACTAATCCCCGGCAGCGACGCCAAAAACTTGTTGCGGTTGTCGTAAGGGACTTCTACTATAATGTTTTACAACTCCTAGGCATGTACCTATCGTTGTAAGTGTAATATAGGCAATACTCCGGGGTTGTTATCGTTCTCTGAGGGAATATTGATTGGGAAGGCTTGATCACGTCTAACAATATTCTAAGGGGTTTCAGACGAAGAATCCTTTTTGTGTTTTTATGGTTTTTTGAAAGCAGTAAAAAATCATATATTGGAGAGGTTTGGTTAGTTTATAGCTATTAAACTAAATAAAAACTACGCTAGTGGTGATAAAAAAATAATAAATGCACTGTGTTTATTTAATCCATTATTCTCCCTAGATTGCTTTCTCTAGTGTTGTTGCTTGTCACACTTGTGATGATCTATGGTAATTATTACAAAGCCCATGAACGAATTACACGAACCCGCTGTCTATTTAATATTCCGTTAGGGCAACGCACAAGTAAGGTAGTATGAAGACTATTACAAGGCCCCTAAGAGTATATTAAATGCATTTGAAATATATTAAGAGTGGATCAACCATATAAGGGGCAAGGTAGTATGAAGACTGTTACCCGATGGTATCCTTTCTACACAATCATGTTTTCCTAGACATATCAACAGCGATACAGACAAAAGCTGGTTTTCTAAGACCTAACATGCATATTCATCACAAGAACAACACCACTAAGATCTACATCCTAGGTTTCATACAATCATAAATAAACACAAATAGAAGTTTAGCCCCAAGCATGGAGTGAAGCAAGAACAATACTGAATCAAACAACACATAGACATATTGAATGAGTTAAGAAAATCTACTTGATTAAACATGAATTAAATGAGAATACAATAGGGTTTTAAAGGTCCTAAAATCGTCCCTAACAATTGCTATTTTACTCTAAAGCTAACACACTTAAAACCCTATCAACGGATATTTTTATATATACGAAAGGATCGTTTGTGACGCGTCACGATTAACACGCGACGCCGTCACAACGATTTTCCTATATATAAAAATCCGTTTTTAGGGTTTTAAGTGTGTAGCTTTAGAGTAAAAATAGCAACTGTTAGGGACGATTTTAGGACCTCTAAACCCTATTGTATTCTCTTTAATTCATGTTTTAATCAAGTAAGATTATCTTAATCATTCAATATGTCTATGTGTTGTTTGATTCATTATTGTTCTTGCTTCACTCCATGCTTGGCTAAACCTCTATTGTGGTTTATTAGATTGTATGAAACCTACGATGTAGATCTTAGTGGTGTTGCGTCTTGTGATGAATATGCATGTTTAGTCCTTAAAAAAACCACTTTGTAGTATCGCTGTTGATATGTCTAGGAAAACATGATTGTGTAGAAAGGATACCATCGGGTAACATTCTTCATACTACCTTGCCCCTTATATGGTTGATCCACTCTTAATATATATTTCACATGCATTTAATATACTCTTAGGTCCTTTGTAATAGTCTTTCAACTACCTTACATGTGCGTTGCCTTAACGGAATATTAAATAGACAGCGAGTTCGTGTAATTCGTTCATGGCTTAGGAAATAATTACATAGATCATCACAAGTGTGACAAAGCAACAACACTAGAAGAAGCAATCTAGGGAGCAATACATGATTAAATAAACACAGTCTTTTATTATATTGTTATCACCAGTAGCGTAGTTTATATTTAGTTTAATAGCTAAAACCAACCAAACCTCTCAAATATATGATTTTACCTGCTTTCATAAAATATAAAAACACAAAAAGAATCTTCTCTCAACCCTTAGAATTCTGTTAGACCGTGATCAACCTCCCATCTACTCCCCCAAGAGAAATGATAACAACCCCGTAGTCTGCCTAAATTACTCTACACGATTAGTACACTGCCTAGGGAGTTGATAAACATCTCGTAAAGTCCCTTACGACAACCGCAACAAGTTTTTGGCGTCGCTGCGTGGGGGAATAGTTAGGTTTTGATCATAGTTTAACTTAGTTCTACTTGCTTGAATCCTTTCAAGTAAGATTTTAATTCCTGTCATTAGCTTTCTTGTAGCCTATCTTTTTCTTTATGCCCTTTGTTCGTAACATTTATAAATTTGTAAATTATAATGAATAGGTATGGTTATTCTAGCATAGAAAGTTTTGATGTATCTTCCGTAATCAACTCTTGGTGTTCCAACAACATCAAGATGAATCTCTCTACGATTCGTGGACTCGTTTCAAAGACATAATCCGAAAAGTCCCAAATCATGGCCTTAGTATATGGACCCTAATTGAAATCTTTCTTAAACATCTCGACTCGTTATCCCGTCATATCATCAATTTGACAGCAGAAGGGGATCTTAGGAAGTTTAGTGATATAGGAGCATGGTATGCCATAGAGGATTGTATTCATTATGATAAAAAAAATGTAGCAACCCAACAAGCGTTATTTCTGATGAAACAATAGCAAATCCAAATGCTCAAATAGTTGGGGATGATATGGTTAGGGTACAGGTACCTAGGTACATGGCATGGTTAGATTATAATGAGCATGTAGATAGCCTAAGTACGATGGATAATGAGGTAGGAGTTACAAGCCCTGAGAGTACCACACAAACCCTACCGTTATTTGAGGAATACACACCGCCTGTGACTTACCCGGAAGAAGTAGAAAAGACTTTAGGAACCCAGATAGAGGTAGAACCTTTGAACGAAACAAAACTAGAGGAAGTAGGCTTGAATTGTAATCACAACACTCCTTCTAGTTCTAGGGAAGTTCCTAGTTTTGATGGACCGGAGCCTCAACCTTTACTCAATAGTCCATCCTTAGATGTAAGTCTAGGAGACGTAATAGGCCCCGAACCACCCATCAAACCACTAGTTTTAGGATAGTTCTAGAAGAAGGTAGTAGAAAATTTAACAACTCAAACACCACCATCCCTCACGTGGCTAATACCCATCCAAAGGGATTGTATATTTATTATACACATGTATAATGACCAAGTAGACATTATGGATTTAAATCGGGTTTATTAGGAAAAAGTGTATCCCTAGGTGTTGATATTTCAAATTGAGAGATGTTTGATGATGATTGGGGATTAGAATCTAAGGAAGTTTCTCCTCTAGGAGAAGAACTTAGTTTATTTGATAGGCCAAATGAAAGTAGAGAGAAGCAATTATCTAGAAGCACGCCGTTTAGAGTCTATAATTCATACAACAAATTTCTAACGTATGGCTCCTTCTCATCACGATGGTAGTATCGTTACTATCATCCCCCACATGGAAACTCCAAGGTGTAGGGGAACCCTCCTCTTTATCTGTTAAATAAGGGTAGAGTCAGGCTCGTGACTCGAACAAAAACAAGCGATATTTACTTTTCTCGTATATTAGGAGTGTCTTGTGTTTTAATTCTTTATTGTTTGTTTTATTATGTTTGAATTAGTTATAATCATGCTTTGTTTGTTTGTAACTTCGTCTTATCTGCAATCAAAGTTATTTTGCAACAAGATCAAGGCACCGCAGGGGGGGGGGGAAATATCTGGTTTTTAGAACCAATTCAAACATTTAAAATAAATTGTTTAGATTAATTCGCGTCAGTTTTGAGTCATATGATTGAATTATTAATTCTCAGGTTGTTATGCAGCATTTTGTACAGGAAAATAACTTATAAGAATGAGTGCAGGAATTTTTTTTCATCAAAAACAAAAATTTCGTTTTCACAGAACGTGGAGACGGCTTCACGATTTACACACGACGCCGTCACCACAAAACCTGTGACGGGGTCAGGATTTTCCTGACGGCGTCAAACGCCCAGGTCCAAAAACTAAAGTTTTAATTATTTTTTTGAAAATAAAACTGCATACATTTAAAATATGAAATCTTCTGTTATAAACCTGCAAAACCAATAAGTTTGACAATTCTCTCATCCTATCTTTACTGCTTTATCGAGTCAAACCCTAAATTCATATTGTATATTTGTATATCGCACATTTTATGCTTGGTATAGTTGTCTTTGTCTTTGATTATAGGTTATATTTGATGAGAAGAAGCTTGGAAATTCTTAGGAAGTTTCGTCGGATGATTCTTAGAGGACGATTTAACCAGTTATCACGTGTTTCATCTCCATTATTAAGCAAAATAGGAGAGTACTAGTTTCTTTCCTTTTTCGTTTGCCCCTTATTCGTTTTTCATTTGGTACTTTATAAAGACCATGTTCAACGTTAAGTGTAAGGGGAAAAAAAGCTTAGAAACAATTCTTTCATTGCATTGCTTTGTCCTAAAAATAATGTAATATATCGAAACATAACATAGATGTGTATTTTGACCCAAACTTTAAAAATTTATGACACATACGAAAAAAAACCAAGTACTAAGAGCGCGCTCATGATAGGAATTTATATTACTAGCACAAAAACCCTCAAATTCCACCCCCCAAAATGTGAGGTTCGCCCTTAGATGTTATACCTTTAGCTTATTCGAGTTAAGGAGTGGGCAATCATGTGTGTCTATTTTGTCGTTACGGATGTGTATGCATTGTTTTGTCGCCTTTTTTGGAACATTGGTATTGGTTACTTTAGGATTATAAGAGTGTACCGGTTTTATATTAAATTCTAGAATTTGTTTTTGTGATGCATTCCGAGACCGCATAGTAAATGTTAGGATTTGTTTGAAAGAGGCATTAGGATTAACCCATGTTTTAAGCCTGTAATTGTTATGATGGTCACACCGATCATATAACTATCCCACACCCTTGCCATGTACTCATCTTTAGTGCAGGATACCCCTAGTACAACCCTCCGAGCCTATCCTTTTCCCGGTTTCACATAATTTTCTGTTAAGCCGACTATAATAAAGAACAATGTTCACCCTTACACCAATCGTTACACCCAAATCGCCTTAGCCTACCTTTTATGTACTTGCTTTTAGTACATTATTGTGTTAACCTAAGTTAATTATTGATTACACGGTTGCTAAGTCCTTATCCTTGTAAATACAGTTTTGGAACGATTGGGATTCATGGTAGTATTTATTTCGTGGAAGAATAGAGAAGAAAAGTTAAGTCAATACCCCTATATGTTTGTTAGATGATCTACATGTTATTTTGATCCACCTCAAATCGGGTCATTAGTTAGATTGTAAATATCAAGCATGTAAAAGCTCAAGTGTAGGGGTACGTGTTATAAACCCCGTATGATGTATTATGTTATTAAAAAATAGAAAAGAAAAAGAAAGAGATTGATGTAGTAGTGTAGAGTTTGTAAACTTCATCCGAGTCTTGTCTTAGCAACCAAACCAAAGTGTATTCGTGTAAATAATTAGCTAACCCTTCCACTCTAAATTCACCTAAAGCCACCCAAATGTATCCCATCCGTTTCCGTTTCCATTATATGTTATCTTACACCTACACCCCACAACCCTTTAAAAAGACCCTTAATATAATGTTATAAATGCTATACGCCAGCGGTGGAGGTTTGATCATTTACCAAGCCTATGGTAATTTATATGCTATGAAGTAATGAGTGTTGATTTTCCGTTTCCCCTTATGTTATAATTTATTATACACCCGAGTGAAAGAGAGAATCCCAAACACTTATGTGAGGTGCTAGTATATACTTTCTGTGCTTTTAATTACAAGGTCTAGAAGGTTGTGTTGTAAAATACTTTTAAAGAGTAGGTAAAATGACCCTCATATTGCTATTGTCTAGGTAGAAAAGCCCATTTGCTTGAGGACAAGCAAATCCCAAGTGTAGGGGTATTGATGAGGTGTCATATTATACACTTTCGGGGTCCGTTTACCCTCCGCCCCCCCAAATCGACCGCATCGCCCCCCCCCCCCCCCCCCTCCGCATAAAATGTAGCATTTTATGCCCAAAATAGTACTACCAATCGTCCTTTTTCATGTATTTTGCATTTGAAAGTGCATTTGGAAGAAATACACGTGAGCTTGGGATTATTGGAGAAGAACGGACAGACTACGAACTACACCAACATCTCTCAAGAATTTCTACTCAGAAGCTGGAGACGGCGTCACAAATTACACGTGACGCCGTCACAACCCATCAGTGAACGCGCTTTGGAGCTGACGGATTCTTGTTTAGTTCTTTTATGGATACTGGAGAGAGATATTTTAGGGAGAACAACTTCAACGGGCTTTTGATTCCTTTCTTTCTTAGTTCCTCCCTTTCGAAATGACTGATTGCTGCAATGCTCTTGTAGGCCATAGAGTTTCCTGCATTTTCGGGGGTAGATACGTCATTGAGTTTTTCGGAAATAGTTTTCCAAAGAAGGTTAATCTT
Source organism: Tanacetum coccineum (assembly GCA_026074375.1). Classification (NCBI taxonomy): domain Eukaryota; kingdom Viridiplantae; phylum Streptophyta; class Magnoliopsida; order Asterales; family Asteraceae; genus Tanacetum; species Tanacetum coccineum. The sequence goes on along the minus strand of BQNB010018153.1, from coordinate 48,782 downwards.
TCCAATCATGTCGTTCTGCTGTTGTCCGAGTTGGGTTCTTAGGTGAGATAACCTCTTCTCTTGGTCAGAGTCGAAATCAAGTAATGCCTTTTCAAGCTTCATTTGATAACTAGAGGAGTGGACAGAGATTGATCCGTTTTGTGGGTCAGTGAAGGTTTGGGAACGTGCCCAGTTGAAGTTTGGTTTCTCCTTCCAAGTGTTGGCAGCATCATTGAAATTCATTGGCCCTTGTTTTGGAGTGAACCTCTTACCTACCATTTTGTTCGTGCACGAGGATGCGTAGTCAACATAAGCTTGCTCAGAATCATCCATGCAATACTGAGTGTCATGGGGACCACTACAGATCTTACATAAGGTAGTGATTTTGTTCACTTGAGTAGGTTGTGTCAGAGCAAGATAAGCTTCCATCAAGCATTGGACTTGATTTTCGAGCTCGATTAGACGGCGATCGGATGTACTCGGGACATCTTGAGGCAAAGCGATTGACTTGACCGGCTTAGCGAAATCCCTTAGGTCGTTCCAACTTTTGTTGTCATAGAGGGCGAGGTCCTCTAATAATACCCAGGATTCTTTGGCGTTTCGGTCACGAAGCCTACCACCGGCCGATTGGTCAATGGTTCGTCTTGTTACGAGATTAACAAGGTCATAAAAAATTTGGACTTGGAGCCAAAGGTCTATGCCATGATGAGGGACTTTTTAGAGTAAGTCCTTGAAACGAGTCCATGCTTCGGATAAAGATTCTCCATGAAGTTGCTGAAACATCAGGATATCATTCAGAGTTTTGCGGTCCTTCTCGGTGGAAAGAATTAAGCAAGGAATCGGGCAGTAAGATCCTCCCATGTGGTGATGGATCCTGCTGGAAGACGTTCAAGCTAATTGCTAGCTTGATCGCGAAGGGAAACTTAAAATAAACATAGGCGTGTTCTTTCCCTATTTTTACCGTCAAGGTCAAGTGAGTCCACTGGTTTTAAGAAATCCTTAAGGTGTTGGTTTGGATTCTCAGACCGAAGTCAGTGGAATAAGCATTCGTTTTGCACCAACCGGATGGTGTCGGATCGAATAGGTACCACGTTGTTCCCTATGGGGAGCTTGATGGTATTCCTATAGCCCTCGTGGCTAGGTTTGGAGTAGTCTCCTAGAGTGCGGATAGGATTCTCGTCTCCCATAGTGGTTGACGAGAATGGGTTACGAAACAATTAACACAAAGAATAGATAGACTACGAGAAAGCTAATATGCAAAAATTAAATCTTACTTAAAAGGATTCAAACAAGTAGAACTAAGCTAAACTATGATCAAAACCTAACTTGTCCCCACGCAGGGGCTCCAAAAACTTGATGCGGTTGTCGTAAAGGACTTCTACAAGAAGTTTTACAACTCCCTAGGCAGAGTACCTAACCGTTGTAGTAGTATTATAGGCAAAACTTAGGGGTTGTTATCATTCTCTAGGGGAATAGGTTGGGAAGGCTTGATCACGGTCTAACAAAATTCTAAGGGTTGAGAGAAGATTATTTTTGAATTTTTATGTTTATAAGAAAGCAGGTAAAATCATATATTTGAGAGGTTGGTTGGTTTTAGCTATTAAAATAAATATAAACTAAACAACTGGTGATAATAATATAATAAAAGATTATGTTCATTTAATCATGTATTACTCCCTAGATTTCTTCTCCTAGTGTTGTTGCTTTGTCACACTTGTGATGATCTATGTAATTATTTCCTAAGTCATGAACGAATTACACGAACCCGCCGTCTATTTAATATTCCGTTGAGGCAAAACACAAAGTAAGGTAGTATGAAGACTATTACCCGGCCCCCAAGAGTATATTAAATGCATGTGAAATATATTAAGAGTGGATCAACCATATTAAGAGGCAAGGTATTATGAAGACTATTACCCGATGCTATCCTTTCTACACAATCATGTTATCCTAAACATATCAACAGCGATACAGACAAAAGTTGGTTTTCTAAGACCTAACATGCATATTCATCACAAGAAGCAACACCACTAAGATCTACATTCTAGGTTTCATACAATCATAAATGAACACAATAGAAGGTTTAGCCAAGCATGTTAAAGATAAAGCAAGAACAGATAAGAATCACACAACAAGACATATTGAATGATTAAGATAGTCTTACTTGATTAAAACATGAATTGAAGGAAGTACAATAGGGTTTTGAGGCCCTAAAATCGTCCCTAACAGCTGCTAAACGAACTAGGGTTCGTCCCTTTCTTTTACTCTAAAGTTACACACTTAAAACCCTAAAAACGGATTTGTATATATAGAAAAATCGCTGCGACGGCGTCGCGTTTTAATCGTGACGCCGTCATGAGTAGAATATTCTAGATAATGGGTTGGGTCGTGCATTCTGACGCCGTCTTGAGATCTTGTGACGCAGTCTTGGTATGAGGGGTTTTGTGACGGCGTCACATGTATTCTGTGACGCCGTCTCCAGCTTCTGAGTAGAAATTCTTGAGAGATGTTGGTGTAGGTCCGTAGTCTTGTTCGTTTCTTATCTAAATGAGCCCAAGTCACGTGTATTTCCTCCAAATGCCTTTCAAATGCTGATTAAATAAAAAGGACTCGATGATGTACCCTATTTTGGGCATAAATGCTACTGTTTTAGCGGGGGTTTGGGTAAACGACCCCGAAACAGTGTATTTAAATGACCCTCGTCAATAAAATATAGTTTTAAAACTCAGAGATGATGTCCCGATTGATAAAGGCAGATCCCGACTCGAGACGATGACTTTACTTGCAGCAATCTTATAAAATAAACACAAAAATATAAAGGTTTTGATCTTAAGGAATTCGGGTATCGGTTAAGAATCTTTAAACTCAAGTTTGTTTAGAATTATATCTAGGACTTAATACATTGATATCATATTTTGCACAGCGATTAATAGCATAAAGAGCAATGTTCAAGAACAAGGTTTTACAATACTAACACTCCAAGCCCCTTTATTATTTGATCAATAATAATACGGTTAAATCAATCGAACTATAACAGGGTATCAAGGAAAACCTTGTTACACTTGGGGCATAAATACATATAGGCGTCTACCATTACATACGCCTAGAATACCACATACAACGTCTTTAGGTACAGGAATCTACGAACCTTGTACACTAACCCTAATTATATTAGTGTATCTGTTTATATAATAGTGTTATTAGGTTTTACAGGATATAAGTATTAGGATCTTCTAACTAAATTTCCTTACTTTTATTATAATCTTTGTAATCTTTCATCATCTTGAAGAATTCCTCCACAGAAATTCCTCCCTTTGTCTTTTAAGTCCTTCATGTTTCATATGTTTTGTTTTATCAACTCAAATATAATTCCCAACAGTATCTATCTTTGATACCTAAGATAATTTTTGCCTTTAGCTTTCTCGAGTTAAGTTTTCTTAACATGAAGCTTGTAAGTGTCTCATCGTCCGTTACGGCTGTTGTATTTGTAGTTTTTGTCGCCTTTTATGGAGCACTGGTATCGGTTTAAAAATTCTATGAATTGTTGCAGGTGATTGATTGATTCCTTGTACTTGTGCTTTGAACATTACAAGTAATGCAGTGAAGATCAAGTTCGTATGATATAGGATTTTTAATGTGATTTAAAGAGGTCAACTTAGGATTTAACCCAAATTAATAACCCATCCATTCTTCATTTTATTTATTTTTTAGCTATTACAATGATTAGTATCCACCCAGGATAAAACCATTTGTTGGCACCTCATCTTCTAGTGTAGATACCTCTAGTTTAACGCGGCCAATTTCTATTTCATTTTTCTCATTCTTTCACTAAAAACAAAATACAAAAATATATAACCTATTTAACACTAGCCTTACCCCCTTATCGAAAGTCTTTTGGTTGGTTGCTAGTTGCTCGTATGTTTGGGTTGATTTTTTTGACAGTTGGTTTGCTACCGCGCTTTGCTTTAAGTGTTGTGCCATTTCTATCTAAAGATAGAGATGGCCAAATTCATGTTTTCTTATTTTTTGTGGTTGGTTTATATTATTCTATGTCTGAGGGGAAATGCGTCAGTTATGTGAAAAAAGAAGGATATGAAAAAAAAACGGTATAAAAAGGTGACAAATAAAACGACAAAAAAGTGAAGTATGTATAAAAGTTGATTGTGGCCATATTGATTAAATGTGTACGATTTCGAGGTTGAGATGTTCGATTACCTTTCGGGTTTGTGGATTGTCGTTACTAGCAACATGGATTTCTTGGACTTGTCGACATGTATATTATAAAACCAACTCCAGTATATATTTCTCATGCCTTGTCCACACCCTTATTAACCCTTAGCCTAACATACAACCCAAACAATTGTCCGCTTTTGACTATTTATGCTGGTGCTGATGCCACGTCGGTCGAAGTATTTGCTTCTCAGGTACCAAGCCAGATGGTAACTGAATGAATCATGTGCTGAGCTAATGAGTGTGATTTATCTTTTTCCCTCTATTCATCACATTATGAGTGTTTGAGTGAATATATATATTTTTCCATATTCTTGGGGTGCTTAGTCATGTTATTACAGCTTGAGAATCATAGGGTATTGTCAAACATCTCTATTTTAACATATTAAAAATCTAAAAATATTTTTCATAATTCTAGTTTTGTTTTGTAAAGCTTATGTTTTTCCTTTATTTTGCTTGAGGACAAGCAAATTCTTATTAAGTGTGGGGGGGGGGAGGTTGTTGCTGCGTCTTTTATGCATGTTTATTAAAAAACAAAATATTTTGGGATAATTTCACAACACCCATAATTTTTTTTTAAAATAACTATCAAAATTTATAATATATATATATATACATATTATATATATATATAATAGTATATATATTATGTATATTTATATATTATATTATATATTATATACTAATACTATATATTATATATATATATATATATATATATTTCCTTGTCTTGTCATGTAGGAATTTTATTTCTGAATTTCTTTTCATGGATTTGCTTGAGGGCAAGCAAAGTTTAAGTGGGGGGATTTGATAACGCTCAAATTATACATACTTTTATATGTGTTATCTGTGCTTTAATGTATATAAATTGGTTAATTATATAGTACTTTCGAATTCTTTAATAGATACTAGATTGATTAGGTAGGTTATATGTATGGGTGTAGGAAGAAATCGCGAATACTCAAAGATTTCGAAGCCTTTTAAACGAAGTAAAATAATAAGTGAATGCTTCCCTGAACACTCGTTCTACTATTTTAGTATAAACTCGATCATAGAACTCTGATTTGACGCAGTAGATTTAGAGGCCAGTGGAAGAGAATTCAAATATCTACAATTTTGAAAAAGGCCAGGTGCTAGAAATGCCCCAAGTATGCCGCACTTCCAAAAAAGTACGGCGCACTTCCTATCGAAATTAAGAGAATTTAAGGCTTTAAATGAAGACTGCGTTAACACCCGAAGTGCGGCGCACAATTTATGTTGTGCAGCGGTTTTCGGACCCCATAATGCCTATAAAAAGCCTCCTTGGCTTTATCATTTCACACAATCTCATATAAATCAATCCCATTCGATTCCACCACTCAAAACAGGGATTTTTGGAGATAAATGCTTGACAAACCTTTAATCCAAACTACCCTTGGTAACATAATCATCACAACAAGTAGAATCAATGTTAGGAGAAGTTCTTGGGGAATTTGGATGATCTTTCTTGATGTTCATCAATATTCCCAGGTTTTAATCCATCCAAGGAAGTAGAAGTGAAGTGTAATTCGAAACTATAAGCTATTAAGACAGAATTGTTCATAGTTTTCGGGTTTACTTTGAATATAATAAAGTTTTCATTGGGAAAACTTATGAAATCATCAAACATTTGCTCTTGAAGTTGGTATAAATCTTGTTTATCTTCTGATTATGATGTTTACTAAATTCATGATGAATGTTATGTGTTTTGTTACTTGTTTGATCATGCAGCAGTCATCTTGTGTTTGTTTGGGCATTATATGATCTTGGATATAGAGCGTTTGGATATGTGTTTATTGAATTTGTAAAACATATTTTGTATAAGAATATAGGTCAACATGACTCTTTATATATGTGTTCTATCATTTCATCTGATATATTGGTTATAATAACTTATAAAGGTCGAAAGGATTTGTTGTTATTAATCGATATAATCACTAGTTACACTTAAAGCCCGAAAGGATTTGTAACTTATGATATCTTTATTCTCTAAACTTGTGTAAACCCCCACTATCCTAAACACAACATGTCTTCGTGATCATTTCCTAAACAAACCATACTTTTATTCATTGTTTAGGAATATTGTTAAACAGACTTAGTCTGGTAGACATAGTTAAGGTCTGCCTAGTACATAAGTTAAGTTGGCAAACAATAGGTTTAGTTCTCGTTCTTGTCTAGTTAAGTTTTTCTATTATATTTGTTTTATCTTTGAGATATATTAGAAAAGATATATGTTATTGTTTGACATGTTGGTATAGCCTTTTAGGGTTCCTTGGTGTATAAAGGAACACTACGGCATAGAGTTCTTTCTAAATAAAAATAGTAGTAGCATTGAAGCTTAATAGAAATCAATAGCTAAGTTAGTATGTATTGTGTTTTCTTAATACTTGTGTTACGCTTTTGCCTATTAACACTTGGTATTTCATTGTCAGTGGTCTCTCACATAGTTGATTTGGATTTATTCAAGTTAGTTAATAGTCTTACAAAGGGCTTTATTGATTTCCTCAACCAAGTCCTACAAAGTGGTATCAGAAGCCATTTGAGGGACTATGAGTAAGATGAATCACTAGAACCACAAACAAACACTCTCTTTCACATCTTTACAAAATGTCTTAACCTGCTAATGATGAGTTCTCTCAACATCTCAGTGATGATGAAGCATCAAACCATGAAGATGCATCAGACATTGGTGCTGCACTTAAACAACAACAACCGGTCATTCCTCAAATAACTGCTATCTCAAATATCAAACTCCTAATTCTGAAGAAGGAGGAGTATGATATAAGGGTTATGGAGCATGGATAGCATTACTTGAGTACATTGACATATGACTGTTTGGTATGTAATTCGAATGGAAACTTCTAAGAAGAGAATTTCAAGCTAATAAAAGGATGGTGTTATTCGAATCCTCACACCTAGTAACTGCTGCAGAATTCCAAAGCTGTTGAAAAGAAAGGAAATAAGCTAAGAATATCTTGCTTATGGCCATTCCCAAGGAACATATGAGAAGTTTTCATGGAATGGATGATGCAAAAGAAATCTGGGAAGCCATCAGAACTAGGTTTGGTGTGTAATGGCAAATTCATAGAATATTGCAGAAGGCTGTTTTCAAACAACAGTTTGAAGCATTTACAATATCCAGTTCAGAAGGGTTAGAAAAGGGATATGACAGATTCTAACAATTACTTTCACAGTTGGAAGCTCATGGTGCTGAAGTATCAACTGAGGATGCAAATCATAAGTTTCTCAGATCTTTGCCCCCAGCATGGTCCAATCTGGCAATGACTATGAGAATAATACTGATTCGTTGGACACTTTATCTATTGATGATCTGTACAATAACCTTAGAGTTTTTGAGTAGGAAATCCAAGGTGCCTCAAAAACATCTTCAAGTGCTCAAAATGTTGCTTTTGTTTCACAAAGCAAAAGCAGCACTAATAAGGTTAAGTCTGGTTTTACTGGTGCCTACAGTACTTGCAAATTCTCGTCTAATTCTTCACCCAATATTCCGAAAAAGAAGCTCTGCTGGTTTTGCTGATGATAGTTATTTATTCCTCTTTGCCAAACAATCAGAGGATGGGACTTGCTTCATGAAGACCTAGAACAGATTGATGACTTGGACATTGAAGAGATGGACATAAACTGGCCAGATAGCATGATGTATTGGATATGATAGAAGTTCTATAAGAAAATAGGAAGGAGAGTTCGTGTTGATGGAAAAACACCTGTTGGCTTTGACAAAAAGAAGCTTGAATGCTTCAATTGTCACATCACTGGTCATTTGCTTAGGGAATGTACAAGCAAAGGGTATCACATGATGGAAAGAAGAAGAGAGACTCTTTTTATCAACACCAAGAAGCTAGAAAGCAAGAGAAGAATCAGATGGGCTTGCTGACAATGGATGATGGTATTGTCATATTGGGGAGTAAACATATTGAAGATGAAGAGACAATCAGGCATCTCATGGCTATCGCTCAGTAGTGAGGCATCTTTGTGTTCTATAACTTGCAACTTGATTCATTCATTACCATTAAAACCACTGGATGATGAACAATATGAATCAGTTAGTGTGATTCAAGAAGCACAATTACTTGCCTTTAATAGGTCAGTCGTTAAGAATTAGAAGCTTCAAACTTGTTAATTTTCCAAAAACAGCAACTTTTCTCAATGAAAAGCTTACATTTCAGGCAAATGAAAATATATGAAAAAAGATGGAAAAGCTTAAAAAAATATAGGAGAATGGAAATGAAAGTGTAAAAGAAAAGGAACAATTGCAGAAAACATTTGATTCATGGGAAAGATTCTTCAAGAATCTTAGTGAGATTAAGTAATTCTGGCTGAGTACAAGTAGTAAAATTGGCTTAGGGTTTCTGACTAAAATCAAACAATGAGGTTCTAAGTTATGAGGAAGAAATGAACTTTTTCTGTTTTAATAGTACAGAAGTGGAATCAGTTGGGAAACCTTTATACAGTAAGATTTATAAAAAAAATAATGATTTTTAAAGGGTTCCACACCCCCTTAAGTGGAGATTATACTCCTAATCCTCAAGAAGAAATTGAGGAGTCCTTTTGTTATGTTTATGGTATAAAATGGGACCCAAAAGGCCTGAACCCAGCTGTATAAGATGATAGTTCCATTGAATGGTTGTACATGTCATTCTATATGACAGTGCAGGTGCTATTTGGACTTCCTCTGAACATTCTGTTTGATCCTTGGAAATCTGAAGATTTTAAGGTGTACTCAAGAAGTGTATGGTGTCTAAACTATTAAAAACAAATGAATAAAGGTGTGTCTGCCCACATAAATCAATAAGAGGTTGAACTAGTTTGTGTCACACACATAAAAACTCCTAGGCAACCATCAAAGATCAAGAAACACCTTAAAGTTACACAGGAAGAATTGGTTGACTATGATGGAAAGAGAACTAGGGGGAAGGTTTACTCTTTTACAAAGAAGAAATGTTATTGTTGTGGTAGTCTATGCCATTTGATCATAGATTGTGAACTACTATGAAAAGTAAATATGGCTAGAGAGGCTTGTCACCTAAGAGACATAGGGTTTTTAATACTGGCAATGGAGGGGTGACCAAAACCAGTATGGAATAATGCTGACAGGATTTATAATGTAATCATTTTATTCCAGATCAGTAATATCAATTTGGTAGGCCAAATGTTAATTTGTTAGGTCCTACTATTAATTATGTTCGGACAAATTTAATTCTGTTAGAAAAAATGGTTAATTCTATTCTACACCACCCACCACCCAATATTCTACTCCCCACACCCATTGGTCAAATGGAAATACTGGTAGTTTTAATGTTAATTCTGTTCGACCTTAAAGCCACAAAATTAGTAGAGTACCTCCAGATCTCATCCACTTTGTTTGAAAGACCACACAGGTGAATAAGTTTAATCAAAGAAGTAACTTTTCTAAATCACATTCACCTGTAAGAAGACCCTTTACAAAAAATACAGCACAAATGTCTCATTCTCATGCTGTAAAGGGAAATTGGGGATCTGCTGTTAAGACCTCAGCAGGTTATAATTGGAGACTCACTAGACCAAACTCCAATTGTAATGGTAGACCAACTTTTATTAGAACTATGATTACAAAAGGTCTACAAGGCAGACCCAAGCCTATACAGGTCTGGGTCCCTAAGAGAAACTAATTTCTCTTTTTCATGTGCAGGATCATCCACTCAAGAACATGGTAGATGTGGTCTATATGTGATAGTGGATTGCTCAGGGCTCATGACATATGGTAACACGGATTAACTGGAGGATTTTGAAGAATTCATCACGAGGATTTAGGGTCCTCTGGTTTCTTTGGTACAGAGCTTGTTACTCCTCTAGACTGTAATGCTTCAGGGGAGGACAACAAGTTGAGACATAAGCCCTAAACTTTGAAGTTGCTGAAATCTTAAACAAAAGTTTAAAAGATCACAGGGTCAGTTGACAAAGGAATAATACGTAGAGAAAGGAAAAAGTTCAAAAGCATTTGCTGGTACTAGTTTGGACTTTGAAGAAGTTAAGTCTGCCTTTGAAAAAGTTAATACTGGTGGCAGAAGAGTCTCAGTACCTTCTCCAGACAGAGGTAGAAGAGAAGGAATGGGGGACTCCTATGAAAGAAGAAGAAGAGACTCAAGCTTCTAGTAAGACATATAAGACACAAATTGCTTCAAGAAGAAGAAGGGACTTGCTGAAGCTATCGATTAGATGACTTTAGAAAAAGCTTTGGAAAGGGAAGAAGTGGCAAACAAGTTCATTTGGATTAACTTATAGCTCAAAGGATGGCTTGGAAGGAGCAATGAATATACAGAGGAACAAAAAGAAAAGGAAAGGTCAAGTTAGAATGTTGAAGGAGAGTATACTTGAAATAGGATCTTTCGTTGTAGATTATGGCCAAAAAAAGGTGGTCGAGTTAGAAGTTGGTAAAATCAAAGATGGGAAAAACACTTTGCAGAGGGAAAGAGATAGAGCAAAAAGGAATTAAGCCCATGACTAAACAAAGCTTAGGAAACTAATGTCAAACTTTCTCAAGAATTAAGGGACATGGAAGTTGACTAAATTGAAAAAGAACGTGAATTCGCAGAATTTTGAAAAATTGGTTAGGCAATTGGATACCTATGTCTATGAACTTTTGAAGCATACAAAGGAATGTTTGAAGAGATTGGTGAAGAGCTTCAAACTAAAATGCAAAGAAGCTTAAGTTTGAAGATGAAGGTGCTTATCCAATAGAGGAGAAGATTGAAGAAGAACAAAGATGATAAGCCAACCAAGAAGACTGGAAAGAGGAGGGGAAACAGATAGCAAGGGAAAGGATTCCATACAGACCATGATAGGGATGAATCTGAAGATTCAGATGAAGCTAATGAAAAAGATGATTCTACTTCAGGTACTAAAATCCCTATTAATCCTGTTCCTGTAGCTACAAAATCACCCAGTATAGCCTGATACAGTCTTACAAGATCATTAAGCAAAGAAGGAACTGAAAGGTGTATACCAGATTGTAAGGGAGAATGGAACTGATATGGTATACATAAGCTTTGGAGCAATGCTGACTGACATATCAAGAGATGATCTTACAGAGCTATACAGGATTGTCATGAAGAAACATGGTATAAATGAGCCAGAGGATGAATTTGAAAAAGTACTTTGGGAATACTTGAAGAACATGTTTGAAGAACCCCTTAGTACAGATTCAATTTGGAGTTTTCCAGGTCTACAAAGGATAATTTGTCGGAGATACTATGATGCTTGCAGAGTACATTGTTTAAACTTAGAGTCTGCAAATGTTTATATGCCAATATAGAGAAAGTATCATTTATCTGCTGAAGTATGCAAAGCTATGTTGGACAAGAAACTTCAAGGAGGAAAACCAGATGAGGATTGTTATAAACTTTTGAAAATGATGGAGAAGCAAGCTGGTATTAGAAAATAATAGAGATTGATGAGTTAGAAATATAGAATGGAGATGAAGAGAACAACACTTGGTAGAGGTGCTATGCACAAACACAACAAATGGTTATTAGTCCACCATGTCTAACAGACATAAAGACTTGCTAGTCCAAAGCAAATGGCTTTGGTAAAGACTTCTCAAATCCGTTGATGGTTGACAGTTTACCAAAAACTGTATGGTGATCAATGCACCATAGTATTGCACTGAGGCATTGGTTAACCCAAGAGCAAACGGTTACTTGGTAAAGGCTACATCAAATCTGTTGATAGCTGATGATTTGCTAAAAATCATATGGTAATTCAGCTCACCATGTTTCATGTACAAAGAGTTGAAATGGTTATTAATGTACCATGGTTTTTCAACCAAACATTGGCTACTCCAGAGTTAATGGCTAACTAGTAAAGAGACATCAAATCCATTAAATTTTTAATGATTCACCTCTCACAAGAGTTAACACACCTGAAAGTGATAAGAATAGACTGAAACTTTATGAATTGATGTACATATAGTTAATGTTGCTGAGATGATAGTCAAGTGTTGCTGCATAAAGATAATTATAATACTTAGAAGAATAGATGTTGCAGAAGACAAGTTGTGATTTACAGAGTTGCGGTTCAAGAATAATTCTGAGAATGCTGTTAAGAACATCCTCAAGAAGCTTATCATGAAGATAATCAAAGAAACTTAAAGTTCACAAGTGAAGATCAAGTTAGGGGAGGATTGTTAGGAATTATTGTAAACAGACTTAAGTCTGGTAGTTATAGAATTAAGTCTGGTAGACATAGTTAAATCTGCCAGTACTAAGTTAAGTCTAGCAGAACAATAGTTAGTTATGTTCTTGTCTAGTTAAGTCTGTTCTATAGATAACTGTTATCTTAGAGATATATTAGGAAAAGATATATGTTATCTTTTCACACGTTTTGTATAGCCTTTTAGTGTTTCCTTGGTGTATAAAAGGAACCCTACGACATAGAGTTTTAGATAACAAATAGAAGCATTGAAGCTTAATAGAAATCAATAGCAAAGTTTTAGAATTATATTGTGTTCTCTTAATACTTGGTTAAGATTCCGCATTAACACTTGTTAATCATAGTCAGTTGTCTCTCACAAAGTTTATTTTGATTTATTCAAGTTAGCTATTGTCTTACAAAGGCTATATAGATACAAAACCAAGGACCTACAAGTGGTATCATAGCCAATAGAGGGACTCTAAGTAAGAAGAATCACTAGAACCACAAATAAACACTCTCTTTCAGATCTTCACAAATGTCTCAACCTGCTAATGATGAGTTCTCTCAACATCTCAGTGATGATGAAGCATCAAACCATGAAGATGCATCAGACACTGGTGCTGCACCTAAACAACAACAACAGGTGATTCCTCAAACAACTGCTATCTCAAATATCAAACTCCAAACAAGCAATTCAAGAATGAATAGAGAACTAGATTGCTCTTATTTAATTCCAGAGTGTTTTGATTGACACAATAATGAACAAAAAAATCACCACCCCGAAACTACTTGAGGTGTGAGAGCTGAGGGAGGGTGCTTATCTCTCCAATTGTAGCATTAATGGATTAATACTAAAATAATTAAGAGGGTGTTCGTTCATTTTATATGATGAAAGAATCACGATGCTTGATTTGGTAGATGAAATTTGCTAGTGAATGGTTGCTGAGAGAGCTGAAGAGAGTAGATAAAATGTGGTCATCTAGATCTGTTTTGGGAGAGACAAACGTGTAACTTACCACGCGTTAGATATATGATTAGGTAAGTGAGATGTTTTTAGGGAATTTATGTATAACCGTGTTATAAAACTTTGTGATGGTCCGGGTCATTTTAATTATTTTGGGGAATTAGGCCCATTATTCTTGTTTGGATTTGGGGCTGGGGGGAATATTTGGCAGTCCGTTATATCCAAATGCAACGAGGGATTGAAGGCCAAGTATTGGTGTTCTTGAATGGGCTAATCATAAGATGATGTTGGGTTGTGATTTATTAATTAGGCCTTATGATAACATGATTACTTCATTTGAGGTACGATGATACCGGGAATAAAAGGCTATCACGACAAGTTGATCTAGACGATGTTCATTCGTTAACGACATTCAAACACAACATTTGTCTAGTTTAACGACATTCTTGAACAACAACACAACAAACATGATGCATAACGCTAAAACGATCCTGAAAAGATTCACTAAAATGTCAAACGGCTAAGGATTCGGATTCTAATGTCAAGTGATCATGAAGTTGATTTGGTATCCCTTATTTGAGATTGAAGTGGGTTTCACGAAGGCGTCTACTTAATTCATCATCGAGACTTCCTTCTACTTTCTACTTCTTTTCTTCAAACCCATCTATCGAGTTGATTACTTGGCTTGAACGTAATAACAGTTATACTGAGACTTAAATTAACTATTTTCCATTATTTGGGGTGGTTAGGTTGAAGACCTTGTTACTATCACTTAAAGGAGTTAATGTGTGTAGTAACTCAGTGTCCACAACTCAAAAGCCGATGTGGATAATTTTAAGAGGTGTTGTACTTCTTATAGTACTTAGAGGCTTTCTTCTGCATCGTTCATCAATCAACCACAAGTCAAGCTAAGTAACAAATTGGGAATTTTAAACTTCATATTTCAAGTTGTATATCAGGTCTACTTCAACAGTGGTTACAGCAATAGCCAGACAGAATACGAGGTGGGTAAGTTAGCCAGAGAGTATAAGGGTAGAGATGTGATCAGCAACTCTTCATGGAAAATTTGAAGCAACTGGACGTCAAATATACTTTACCAGTCTAAGTAAAATCTTTCAAAGTTCTTTAGGAAGTGACTTACATAACTTTTCAATGATTGTTGTTTATGACAAGAACTTCTCGTGCGTGAGGAAGAGAGTGTGTCGTAACACGTCAATGATTGCTTTCCGAGAGTTCGCAACCATCATGGGGGAAAAATGTGTACATCCAGGACTTAGTTGACTTGATATTATACCCATGCAACTTCCCAGGGGAAGTAGTTTATACTATTCACTTAAATGGTTTGTGAGTATTCTACTAGCGGAGAAGAATTTTTGCTGATCTCTAGCATTTCACCATCAAACAGAACATAATCGTCAAGACCAAACGTCATGAAACAGTAAAGATCAGTAATTAGATGGTGTGGTTGACTGCTTCTTCTACAAAATTCCACTGTGCACTTTAAATATCAATGTTAGAAGATCGTTCGAACTACATCAATGTTTTAGAATCTGCTTAAGATACGGATGTTGGTTTGGGGGGAAGCTGATTAAGAAACTCTGCCAAAAAGAAGTCTATGAAGAAAGCTTTTTAAGACATGCTGCATGATTGTGGGAAGTAATCAACTTCATGCATAATACAATGATCCAGAACAAGTCAAGACATAGAAGAGCTAAGCTGGAGTACAAGTAACGGCAGCGGCAGCAAGTGAGCAAGACAAAGACATCATCTTCACATTGGAAGCGCGTTGGAATGTCATTTTCATTATGTTGTATTGTACATGTTCGGAAGCGCAGGTGTAAGTAATTCCGTATGCCCACGCAATGATAGTAATAGATATTGGGGGAAGATTGTTAGCCTTAAAATATGTCGGCTAATACGGAATTACATTAGTTTACATTAGCCGGACACGTAGGGACTAGAAATGTCAAGTGTAGTAAGTAGATCGTGTCCCATGCTATATATATCCCCTCCATACTTCCATGGAGGGGTGAGGAAAAACATTTGTCTCATAAGTGTATGGTGTTTCTCTCTCTAGAAAACACACACACTGTAACACCCTCAAATTGGGTCGTAGCGGAATAAGGGTCTGGGGCGTGTTACTTCATATATCAATAACACAAGATATATATAGAACGACCAAAAAGTCATTTAAAAACCGATACATTGGATTTAACAAAGTATTTGTTACATAAGCCCGAAGCTTCACTAGAATTGTTTACCTTGTTTTAAATATACAAAGATAATCTGGCCCATAAACAGATATACAACATGTAATGCGACAAAAACTGGGTAAAAGCATGATATACCCAGAACAAAACCACCAATGTATCACCTGCACCTCGTGCATATTGACCTCCTAAAAAACGTTGCGAGTAAAACCGTCACAAAAAAGTTGATGAATTCATAGGTATGAATAAAGTCCGTATTTTGTAGGAACACCACAAGATTCCCAATGTAGATAATGCAACAGATGCAGGGTACATCAAATTAAATTGTAATTACATTTACGCCTATGCTCACTAGACATTGAGGAGCTTCTGCAAAATGAATACCATATAAAAGCCTACATCTGCCCGGATGATGTTCTAACCCGCAACATCCTATGTTCGACATGGTATACGTTCGTTTGTCCAGTGATAGCTAATCACCCGAACGGGGATGTCAATCCCAATAGATCTATTCATAACATTCGCGCTCACAATCTAGTAACTGACAGTTCATGATAATGGGCTCAACTAGGGTTATCGCTATCAGGCAACACGTAATCATAATGTAAAACTTATCCACTTGTGTCAAATTATAAAACAATGCATGTTTCTCACCCCAAAACTATATAACAAAATCAAGTAAAACGTTGGAGGCAATGAAACTTCACCTTTAGTGAGCGAATATCCAAGTATCACAGAAAATGCTGTCACGGAAATGTATCGAGGTGAACCTAATCCCATATAGGTCGTAATAAAGTATTGATTCACATTGGGTAACTACCACCATATAATTCTATATAGCTAATCACCATCTAATTGTTTTAGTGAAATCATATTTATAAAGTTAAAACATTTATAAATATACCTTTGGTAAAAATGACATAACTTTCACGTTTCAAGTCCGTTTCTTGCGTTTCTTATGTCCATGCTTTCGTATTAAGACGACGAATAAAATATGACTATTTTTGTATTTCAAGTCCTCTGATGAACAGTTATGATTTACTGATCATGGGTAACAAGTTATAAACTTATATTTTAACCTAAAATTAACGGTAAACACCGTAATGTCGTATTTTTATTTATTATAGCTCCGTTTAAGCGATCTTTCGAGTACGTCTTTCTTTATGAAAGTTTCTATCAATTTATAGATATTTTCAAAATATATGTTTCCGTCATATGACTAGTAAATTATTACTGTTCATAAAGTTTATAAAATTACTTTTTATAAACTTAATTATCGTAAAAACGCCGACTATTAATCGTTTATAAGCTCCTTTTTAGTATTTCTTTCGAGCACGATCTCGTAATTAAAAGTTCTATTTATTTATGAGGTTTACAAAAACAAATGTTCCTGAGATGAACAGTAAACCTATTTAGTTTTTAAAAAAAATATAGTTTTTAAAAAAGTATTTTTATACAGTTTTAAGTATAAACTCGCTTAATCATAACATCTAGTTACAACGTAATAAATAGAAAAATAACATTATAATTGATTTGTAATCCTAAAAATCTGTTTGTATTAAAAAAACTAGCCAAACCGTCTGTTTTTAGAAAATTTATAACAAGTTTTATAAAAAATACTTTTATAACTCCGTTAATAATCGAAAAACTCATAAACTACGTATCTTTTATGTTTATTAATCCTTTTTTCGAGTTTCTTACCTTTTTGGAATCGTCATGAGGTGTAATATAATTATAAAATGTAAAACCTACTGTTTGAAATTCGAAACCAAACAGCCCTTTTTATAGCTTTTATATTATTAATTATATACTTTTGTTTTACATACTTTCCAACTAATTAAAATACCACAATTCCTTCGCAAGTCTTTATATCATATGTTTTAAATATAATAGTGTCCCATTAGTCCATATTTGTCCAAAACTGTCCCAAGAAATAAAAAAGATCCAATTGTGTACACACTTATTTTAATATAAGAACTATCATAAGTAGACTTTAAACAACTATTTAACATGAAACTTTTTATACCTACAACAAGAGTGTACATGAAACCCTTTTTTTTTAAAAAATACTTCTATTATAACATCATATTAGCATCCATATAACATAAATAAAAGTCCATGAAGCAAGATTAACAAGTCATTTACACACTTTTACTTGAAACTTATTTAGTAAACTTTGAAAACCCTAATTTGTATATACACTTTTTATACTCAAATCAACATGGTACAATACTTGTATATCCATTTTAACATGATATTACCAACAACATATCATATGTAAAAGTGTACAAATCCATAATCACAAGTAAAAATCCTTTTTACATGTTCAAAAGTGTCTTAATGGTGATTTTGCTATATAAAACTAACATATGCATAAAATGATAAATGTAAGGACATAAAGGGTTTTAGATGACCTTAATGAGATGTATGATGATAACCAATACAATATAAACCCTTGTTTAGATGAAAAACCAAAGCTTGCACACTTGAAAACCCTAGTTTTCTAAGAAAACCCTAATCTTGCAATAACTTGATTAAACCTTGCAAATGCTTAACCAACCCTTCAAAACACCTTAGGTTACCATAGGAATGATGTGTTAATGCTTGTATGGTCTTAGAAAATCAAGCTATGGATTTACTAAAAGGGGTGTTTGAAGCCGTGGCTTATAAGAGAGGGAAAGGGAGAGTTGTTTTGATTTTTAGCTAAGTGTTGAAGTGTATGTGTTATCTTACTAGTATACAAGACTTATATGCATACAAGACTAGTCAAAAAGGTGTATAGGAAGTCTTTGAGACAAGATGAGTAAATCTAGGGAAGTCTTTGGTCAAGGTAAGGCCCTTACTTGTAAAAGTCTCATGGTTTAATTAGATATTGTATGCACAATGCAAGTTGCAAGATTTTTGTCATATTTCTTTGATATCATAAGACCAAATCTGGCCAAGCATGTATATGTATAAGATATTTGTGTTATTTTTGGTATTGGTATAAGTGGGTAATTTGTTAAGCGTAGAGAGGTTTAGGTGGTTCTGGGTATGCCTAAAACGTATTTTAAAAACGCGAAACGTAAACACTTTACGTAACCAATAAAAATATAGATTGATCAAAGTTTAATATTTCTCTCAACAAATAATTACTTAACACTTGCTTGATGTACACATTTAATTGTTTGTACATCCCGTTTTACATTGAATTATCATTTTTAGCTTTTTTAACGCAATTTAACTATAAACGATTACATAAAAGGCAATCGCGTACAAATACTAAAAATACTAGTAGTAATTTATTGACGACGATCAATGACCCCTAAAACATGAGGTGTTATAGTCACCCCCCCCGTAAGTGATCCTGTCCTCAAGGCTAAGACGCGGCACTTGACGATGGTGCAGTCTTTGTGAAGAGGTGTGGATATTTCTTCCTAAATTGATCTTCACGTTCCCATGTGAACTCAGGACCTCTCATCGAACCTTGACTAGTGGAATGCGGCTTCGCTTCAACCGTTTAACTTCATGGTCCATGATTTCTACCGGCTCCTCAACAAATTGCAGCTTGTCATCAAATTGTAGTCCATCCAACGGAACGGCTAACGGTTCATCGGCATGACACTTTTTCAAGTTGGATACATGAAATGTATTGTGAACCCGGCTCAGCTCTTTAGGAAGCTCAAGCTTGTATGCAACGGATCCAACCTTTTCCAACACATTGAATGGTCCAATGTACCTAGGGTTCAACTTCCCCCATTTGCCAAAACTACGACCCCCTTTCCAAGGCGAAACTTTAAGCATAACTTTATCCCCAACTTGAAACTCCATTGGCTTACGCTTTAGATCCACGTAACTCTTTTGTCGATCGCGAGAAGCTTGCATTCTCTGCTTGATTTGAACGATCTACTCAGTTGTTTCTTGCACTATTTCTGGACCAGTAAGTTGAACTTTTCCAACCTCGGCCTAACAAATGGGTGAACGACACTTTCAACCGTAAAGTGCTTCAAATGGTGCAGCCTTGATGCTAGCGTGATAGCTGTTGTTATATGAGAACTCGACTAATGTAAAATTGGTTAACCCGAACCCTTTCCAAGATTTCGATTGTACAAGCACGCAACATACCCTCGAGATTTTAAATATCTCTCGCTTGTTCGTCTGATTGTGGATGGTACTCAAATACTCATATCCCAGATTAGTACCTCAAGCATTCTGAATTGACCACCAGAAATTTGATTGTGAACCCTAGGGTCATGAACACAAATCATAAGGAGATAAGGTATTCCATGCCACTGACCACCTCCTTTAGGTACATTCTACAAGTTTCTCCATGTGGGGTCAGTCTCTCTCATCGTTACAAATATTGCGGACTTAGTGAGTCGGTCAACAATCACCTAAATGGTGTCGTAGCCTTGTGATGAATTAGGAAGCTTCGTGACAAAATCCATAGTGATATTGTCCCACTTCTATTGAGTTATATCAAGTAGTACCAACAATCCTGATGGCCTTTGATGTCCGGCTTTGACCTTAGCACACGTTAGACATTTGCTAACATAGGTGAGGCGATGTTTGCCTTCATATTAGGGCCACCAATATAGCACTTTTTCTTCTTGGGAACAAAATCTTATTTCAGAAGCGCGGATGTAATAGAAATATATTTGACTGTGGGACTCGTGCATGATCACAGTCCTCAAATCACCACAGCATGGTAACCAACTCCTACCATTGAAGCATAGAGTTCCATCCGTACGGGGTTCCAACTTTTCCGTTCTAAATTTCTCTGGATCTTTAGAATTTTCAACCAACATGCCTCTAACATCCCCTTCCCCCCAATTTTATATTCCCCCTTGATGTTCTCCTAGTTTTCCATGCTTCAGTTGAGCATCCAAACATTGGTTTGGGGAAGATCCAAACCTATATCATGACTAAGGCTCGAACCCTTAATGGTGGGTCTCGTTCCTTCCTGCTCAAGGGGTCAACGATAATATTTGCTTTCTCTTGGTGATAATGAATCTCGCAATCGTAATCACTAAGTAATTCTAACCAACGACGCTGCCTCATATTCAGCTCCTTTTGATTAAGAATGTGTTGTAGACTCTTGTGATCCGTGAACACCGTACACTTGGTTCCGTACAAATAGTGTCTCTAGAGTTTCAGAGAAAACACTACCGCTCCAAGTTCCAAATCATGAGTCGTATAGTTCTTCTTATGAATTTTTAGTTGGCGTGATGCATAAGCAATCACCTTCTCTCTTTGCATCAACATAGCGCCCAAACCTTTAATCGAAGCATCGCAGTATACGATAAAATCTTTGCTTCTTTCAGGTAAAGCCATAATTAGTGCATGACACAACTTCTGCTTCAACAGTTGGAACGTTGTTTCTTGTTTGTCACCCCACTCAAACTTGACCTTCTTCTGAGTGAGCTTGGTCATTGGTTTGGCAATCTTTGAAAATCCTTCGATGAATCTTCGATAATACCCAGCAAGACCTAAAAATTGACGAATCTCCGTTGGTGACTTAGGAGATAACCAATATTTAATGGATTCGATCTTTGCAGGATTGATCCCTCCAAATACGTATATAATAATATATATATAAATAAAATCTAAAATATTATATATATATATTAAATATTATATATATATATATATATATATATATATATATATATATATATAAGGATTTATCAATATCTATATATAGTAAGTATCCAAAATGTATTAAAGAAAATCGCTCTTAACCAAAGCAACTTCAAAAACCTCCCTGGTCGTTTCCTTGACGAGGCGTGAATTGAACTTCTTGTTGAGGTTTGTGATCGAGATTTCGAATAGATTAAGATTTTTAAGTTTGGTTTTTATATCTACTCTAAAGAAATTAACAATTTAATACTAAATTTATTATAATTGAAATAATGCTAATATAATATCACTAAAGGATATATGAAATGGAAAATGCTTGCTAAGTGACATGAGATGTTCATTAAGTGCGGATTTAGGTTTAATAACGAATTAATATCCTTAGAATGTTTGTTTATTTTAGAAATTATTTCTTAAAAAAAAATAATTACTAGATGTGTTATTTGATTATTTTCTAGCTTTTGACCTTTAAACAATCAATTAACAAATCTAAATAATCCAAAAATTATTAATCATCTAAACCTTTTTATAATCCACACTCAAATTCCAAATCACTATATCACTTGACAAACACTAATTATCTACTCACTAGTCATGACAAAAATCAAATAAGCAAACATATTATAAAACGATGAATTAAATTTATTCTAATGAATTGAAAAGAGATCGAAAATGGTACCTAAATCGAAGAGCCTTAAAATAGAAACGAGGACTAATAACTTTTAAACTAATTAAACCCCACTGTTACTAATCTGCTACCATTTTACCATTTCTACAAACCAAACGCAGCTATCCAATTTCCAATACACTAGCTTGATCCATTCTTCAAATACTAATCCAAATATTTGGCCCAGTTTGTAAATCATAAACCGATACATATTCAAAAAAACTAAATACCAAAAAAACTAGAAAACTAAAAATTGAATACAAAAACTCGTATCTCCAAAAATAAGAGATGATGCATTTTTAGTTTGTTATTTCTCCACAAACAAGGGAAACACAACAATATGCTCTAACCATTAATCCCACAAAAGCACTAAAAATAGCAAACCTGTAAAAATCTACACGATCGACCCATTAACACACGAACATCCCAAAATCACAAACAAATCCCAATTGATCGGAGTCGAAATATTACGAGTTTAAAATAACAAATACTCTCTTTTTTTTATATATATATAAAGTTATATGGAAAGAAAATACAAAAAAAATGAACTTTTAATAAAGATTAAATATTTGAAAGATGATAGAGTGTTTGAAAGGCTTAAAAATAACTAAATAAAAACACTTAGTTAAGCATAAATATAAAAAACTTCAATGCATAAACTTCACTTTTTATTACTAAATCTTGAGAGTACAATGCTTGGAAGGGTAAATGACGATATTTAAAAGACGAAAAACATTAAATAAGCTGTAAATAAGCCATAAGTTGTCCTAAAAACTACATATTTTTGTGTGTGAATTCCATCTCCTATTTATAGGGAAATGTTGTGAGGTAAATTAGTCAAGGTCTTCAATTCTTCCAATCATTCCATATTTGCATATGGAAAGCTTCCAATGATGGCCAAATCATCATTAAAACCGTGCCATGACTTTGATTCTTTCCCTTTGACTGTAGACGCATTCAATGCGCCATTTTTGGCTTCGGTTTTCCACGCTCTTTCCAATCTCGTACTCGGTTTTGTCCTGTTTTTTTTGCCTTGCTTTTGTCTTTTTGTGGATATCAGTTACCTGCACATTCAATAACACAAAACAGGCATATATTTGGCATTTTATGTCCATTTTTGGTTATTTAAGCTCGTTTTATTAAGGAAAAGGTATGCGTATTTAAGCACGTACCAAATCCTCTCATACTAAAGTATTGTTGTGTCCTCACGCAATGAAATAAATCAATGTTTAAAATACCAAAAATTTCAACCTCCTTAAATTAAATACCTTGAAAAGTAGCAAAGTGTAAAATTAAAAGGGATTAAGAAATTTCTAGTTTTTTAAACACTCCCCGGTTTACCATTTTCTTCTTGCACACATTTTTTGGTTCTTATTTTCTACTACATACAA
Source organism: Tanacetum coccineum (assembly GCA_026074375.1). Taxonomy (NCBI): domain Eukaryota; kingdom Viridiplantae; phylum Streptophyta; class Magnoliopsida; order Asterales; family Asteraceae; genus Tanacetum; species Tanacetum coccineum. The sequence goes on along the minus strand of BQNB010018153.1, from coordinate 25,517 downwards.
CATGCTGGACTTTCATTATTGAACATAACTTTTAGGATCATTGAATAAGAAACACCTCAATCCTAAGGTGCCCTAAAAGGATAAATTCATCGTCCCTGCTTTTTCACTTATTCCCAAACTAAGCTTAAAAACGAGGTCATTGTTAATTACAAGTTGGGATGCTAATGCTACTCATATTTGCAATTTGTGTAAAACTTCTCCTCCCGACAGATATATATATTAAGGTGTGTGTGCTCAGTTCGAATTTTGACCATCCAACCCACATTTTAGATAGTTATAACCTTTCCAAGCTTCGCGTTTCGCTTTTGGATCAATGAATTCAAAGGTGACATTGCCCTGTGTAAATGACTTACTTCGGCCAGATCCCAGCCTCGTACGCTAAGTGACCATCTTTGACACCTCACAAAGAATAATTGTCAAGACTTTATGACTTAAGAATCCAACACCAAAAACTCCCGGTAATTCACTTGGCACGTTTATAACTCAAAGCAAGCTAATTCCTCCAAGATTAAGGCATTGTAGGTAAGTTAATTCTTTTAGAGTGACTTTCTTCTCGGAACCTTCCGACCTCATCGGTCAAGTGCCCAGGATTTTGACACCCCGCAGAGAATACTGATCAGAATTAACAAACGTTTGGTTTCAAAATTTTGTATGGATTAACAAATTTAAGGCTCAAAGATGTTAAATTTTAGAAAAAGTCATTTTCTCTTTATTTATTAAGCGACTTATACTAGCAACATATTTTTCGCATCATTTTTTTTTTTGCAACATTTATATTTACACAGTGTACAGGGAAAATTTCTTTTAAGAAAATTAAAACATATTTTTGATCAAAAACTCTTATTTATCAATTTATCGATAAAGCTTTTTACTCTAAAAATGTTGATCTTAAAGGACTTTTAAGAGTGATAAAACTCTAACTTGTCTTTCAAAAAAAGCACGTATTATTAGTCATTTTAGAAGCTACTGAGAGAAAAAGCCACAAATTACACTTTGAGCTTTTAAGATTTCCAACTAATCATTGCTTAGCATTCCAACTTATATTTAACTCTATCATTTCCTGTTCTTCACAAATTTAAAATCTTTAATAAAGAGATCCGTGAATGCTTAGCCAAATAAAATTAAGCTTTGCATATTTAAAGTCATTTATGGAAACTTGCAAAATCTTGGCCTTTTGAGCTGAGAATCGCAGGTTTTAAAAGCTTCTTGTATAAAAACTAGCAAAAGCTTATAACATTTATAAAGGTTAAGGAGAAGCCTAGAGCTCAACAACCACGTCAATCAAAAATTATTCTTATTCTCACCAGCGGAAAGTCAACATTGTGATAAACACTTATTTTATTTTTGCAAAAATTTTTAAATTTTGGCCTAAAATCACATTTTTTTTTGTATTTTTTTGGTAAAACGGGGTTACGTGAAAGACAAAGACAAATGCAAGTGGGATCAAATCGATAGATTCCCCCCTCATACTAGAACGACACATTGTCCACAATGTGTGGGGGTTGCCAACCCCCTCATACTAATTTCAACATATATTCCTAATATTAAAGGGAATCTCACGTAAATCTAAAGCCGTTTATTAATTATCAAGCGAGCGATGGAAACGTTTAGTCAATAAGATTCAAGGATATAGGATTTCTCCAAAAACAGCGTCGCTGTAGCAAAGGGATAAGAGCAGAGTTGAGGCGTGGAACCAAACCAACGAGCGCGAGAGTCTTCATAGTCTGGGGAATCCAGCCAATCATCACAGACAACAAAAACACAAAATTGGAAGAGGCGAGCCCCCTCACGTCAGACACTAATATAAAAAAGAAACAATACAGAAACACGGGTTGCCTCCCGAGAAGAGCTTATTGATAAGTGTAGAATACACATATCCATTTATGCCTAAAAAGACCCAATTAAACCCAAAACAGATCAAAAATGGCAAAAATATGCTTGTATTTGTGTTTTGTGTGTGCAGGTACGGATAAATCAAAAATCACAAGAAAACAGTCAAAAACAAGCAAGCACGGACACGAGAATCAGAAGAATACAAAAAGAAGCCAAAGATTCAAAGCCGAAGCCAGGAAAAGTCAAGCCTCAGTCAAACATTGGTCAATAAAAGTCAACAAAGCCCATTTCCTCTTATTATAAAACACAAGGGCCAAAATTGCAAATTCCCAAACTGTTTTATAACTAAAAAGAGAGGAAAGAAAGAGAAGGACCAAGTGTGCAAACTCCTCAAAGTATAACAGTTTATAACTGTCAAAAAAAGGCGCGAACCCTTTTACTATTCATCCATCGTCCCCCGGTTTTTTACTTTGGTTCATCTCGATCAAAGGGTTATTTTGGAAATGATATGGGCAAGAAGTCTAGTTCAAGTGCTGCTACACAACCAAAATGGCACAGGGATAGTTCAGTCAAATCAAGAGCAATCATTGGTCTACTCAAGTATAGAGCACACGCGGCTATGAAAGAAGCACAAATTCATATGGGTTTTTGTACTAAATCACTCACAAAAGAAGTACAATGTCACATCAAAGGAATGCCAGCCTGGCAATCCTTAGATGTCCACAAATCAATCCAACGGCTATAAATAAATTCCCAATGATTGAAGAATCCAACGGGCTTGATTAAGAGGAGCGTGGGCAAGGCAAGAGGGTCTGGAAGCTTCTCTACAGCCTATAAATAGGCCTCACTTCTCACACACACACTATCTAGTTTTTCTTAGTAATTTTTAGTCTAGCTTAATTTCGTAATTTTACTTAAATGTTTTGTAACTTTTTTTAAGCAATGTAATCCGTCTCTTCTATTAATGAAATTCAGTTTTAAAGCTTTTTAAATCTCACTCTTAAGCTTCTCAAATATTAAGGTATTTCTCATAAGCCTGTCATAAGCTCATTTTAAGCTCTTTCAGTCTATAAGCTGAAATAGAGCTTATTGAATTCAGAATTAATCTTACTTAAACCTTAAATCAGATTAAACTTACATTTATTATGGACCTTAATTGGAATTTAGTGTCCATTTGAAAGGGGAATCTAAATTGGAAGAGATCCAAGGACTTACCCTAGCTATTCTAATAAGCTAGGAGCATGTAGCTGCCTTTATTTGTCTCATGTTTAGCTAGAGGATTTTGTAAATTCTCTATCATTTCCTTTAATTCTAGCTTTAAATAAGAAATCTCATAGCTTACTATACTAGATCTCTTATTTGCTTATTCATTTGCTTATTAAGTGCATTATTGAGTTTATCTAGCTAAATCATCTTAGTTGTTTATCTGTTTTCAATTTTCTTAGTTTAAATCATAGATTTTCATATTGTTGTCTTAAAAACCTCTAAAAACCCAAAAATATAGTAAAATAGCTTAAGTCTTAGGTTATTGCTTATTTAGTTGTTAAGTCATGCTTATTAAAGTAGTTTTAATCTGTTAATTGTCTGGTATTAAGCACTTGTTTTTCTAGATTTCAATTTAGAAGCTTAATCAAAACTGAGATCCAAAGTCTTAAAGGGGTGTTTTGTGATAAACTAGTTATGAACCACAATAAGTCAATTTAATCTGTGCAAACACTTTGAGTCAGTTCAGTTTTTCTAAGAAATTAAGTTTCCAAAAGATTTACAGTTTTAGATTGATAAATTGAAATAGTTTATGGCCTTTATTATGTGGTGTCAGCACCTAGTGTAAATTAAACTTTGAATTTCACTTGTGCAATTGTTGATCTAAGCCCTCCAAGGCTTAGATCTTGCTTGAACTTTGTTTGTACACTCTATTTGAGTGTGCCTTAGTGCATGCCTCCCTTAGGAAGTCTGCACTTTTGAGTTGCACTTGTGCATAGTGCACCAGTACTAACTACAAGTTAGTACTTAGGCTATTCACTGTTTGCTTAATATTAAGCAAGTAATCTTAGACTTAGCTTTTCAACTCATGGTAGTATATAAGTTTAGAGTACTTAAAATAGATTTAGGCAAGTAAGAGTTAATTTATTGCTTTTTAGCAAGCTAATTTGCTGCCACAATTTACCAAAGTGCACAAGTACTAACTAAAAGTTAGTACTACTGTCACAAGTTAGTACTGCCACCTTTGGCTTAACTTTTAGTTAAGTAAGTAATAGAATAAATAACTTAGATTGAAGTAATATTAAGTCAGAGTTTACAGCTTAATATCACTTTAATCCTTAGTTTTACATTTTCTTAAGCTGTCAAAATTAGAAAACTACTGAAAACACGCAAAAATCGTAGGTTAATTAAGTAGATCATTATTTTGTTAATTATAGCTTATGATCCTAGTTTTTATAGCTTAAATAGATAGAATATAAGAAGGTATTAATAATCTTAAAGGTTAGATTCCATGTACTTTTTAAGGACTTTACTTATTAGGATTTATTGTCTTATTGCTTGGGTTTCTTTCAAAGTTTGTCTTAGATCATGCTTCAATTTTAGTAGCTTAAAAGTGCTTCGAGGATTAGATTTTCTTTTCATTTTTAGATTAAGCTAATCAACATCTATCAAAGATCATTTTACCTTTTAGAATTCAGCTTAATTTGAGCATTTTATATAGCTTGATTTTAGTAAAACATAGTCCAAACCCCTAGTTTCTGTAACAGCTTATTTAGAAGCTCTTTTAGAGCTTATCTTTGAGTTTCAGACCATAGTGCTTTTGTTAAAGTTGTTCCCCTAGCTTATTTTATAAATTTGCTTCTTTAAGTTTTTGCTAAAAAGCACTTTTAATTTCAACTTATCTTTAAGCCTAAAATGGACTTTGTTTCTCAGTTACTACCAAAGTGCACAACTTATCTTTAAGCCTAAAATGGACTTTGTTTCTCACTTATAAATTAGTTTTTTAATTTTTAGTTTTTAATTGTTTCTCAGTTAGTTCTTCATCAGTTAGTATCTTTGCTCCGTTAGTCCTCTAATATTGGCATAATCAGTCCAATTAAGTCTTTTGTTAAAGTTTTTAATTAGTTTTAAATATTTTAATTATAATTATGTGTTTAGTTTAATTAGTTTAATTAGACTTTTATAAAAAGATAAAAATTAGGGCTTTTATTTTTATAAAATTTCTGCACACTTTCTTTATTTAGTGTAATTTTTATAAAATTTTTAGGACTTTATTTTTAATAGTTTTATTATTTTATTTTTTTTTAGTTTTTAATTAGTTTAAATTTTAGAAAATTCATATCTTTTAAACTAAAAAGCCAAAAATAGGAATTTCTGTTTTTTAAATTTTCTTTTGTCATATCTTAGGTTTATAAATTTAGTTTACATTTTTAGGGATTAAAATTAGTTTACTTGCTTAATAGTCGCGTTTTATTTGTTTTCCGTATTTGATTAATTATCCATTTTTTTAGTAGTCATAGCTTTCCAAATCAAATATCTTTGCTTAATTCAAATCAGAATCCGGACTTAAAACGAGGTTTCAATTTCACTAGTCATTAGGGATAACGACCCGGGTGATCATATTTACCTGGTTTAATATACGTATTATATATTATATTATATATATTTTTGAAGAGTGAATTTTATCAAGGGTAACTTGGTAATTTTCTTAATTTCTCTTAAGTTTATATTTTATATATATACTTTACGTGTATAAAACTTACACAATCACTTATTTTTGTTAATCGAGTCTTGAGCCTGACTCGATCCCCCATACTTGATTTGGTCAAGGAGGATCGAAATGGAGATATGGGACATCCCAGATAGGAATGTCCCATCCATAAATCATCATCGGGCTTTCATTAAGGAAATTATGAATGTTCTTAAAAGCTTTAAAGCCCCGATGAGATAAAAGATGAGGAGATTTCTCCTCTTTTGAAACAAGAATTCCAGGATTGAAAACTTTGTCCTTATTTTTGGATGAAAATGGAAGCAAAGTTTCAAGCACTAGAGACTAAAACACCCCTTAATTGATAAAAAGCCCCTTGATTTGACTGAGGGTTAATGTTGGGGAAGATGGGTGAATAGTGCCCACATTTTCCCGCTTGTTTTAACTGTCACAGGGTAAAAGTCATTTGACTTTGGGAGAATGACACAAATGGTCCTTGTGGTTGTAGTGTAAAAGGTGTAGTGTAAAAAAGAGTTTAGGAAATAGCAATAATGGCCCTTGGAGTTTTATGAAAAAGGGATTGGGCTAGGAAATTGGGCTTTTGGATCCGGGTGAGGCCCATTTAGGGTTTAACGGACTATTTTTGCAACTTTTGAAACTTGAAGGGTTATTTTGAAACATTTTGGGTTTTGTTGACTTCTGTTGACCAAGATTGACTGGAGTTGACTGTAGATTTGACTTTTTCTGGCTTTGGCTTCCAACTTTTGTTCACTCTTCCGTTCTTGTGTCCTTGTTTGCCCATTTTTGACGATTTTCATGTGATTTTTCATATATCCGTACATGCACACACAAAACACAAATACAAGCATATTTTTGCCATTTTTGGTCTATTTTGGGTTTAATTGGGTTATTTTAGGTATAAACGGATATGTGTATTTTACACTTATCAAGGATCAATCTTAGGAGAAAAATCGACAATAAAATCAATGAGATAGTTTGTGCCATCAATATTTTCTAACACCTCATCATAAATCGGATTCACATCACTAGAAATAGATTCTATGTCAAATTCAAAAGAAAGGTTCGAGAAAACGTCCTCCTCAAGAAATGACTCGTTATCACTAGAATATTCACTAGAGGTAGAATCACCATAAGAATCAAAAAGAGGTTTAAAGAAAAGCACACAATTATCTTCAAAAACATCGAGAGGGGAATCGTCAAAAATTGGCAAATCACACTCACTTTCATTATCGGAAGTAACCTTGGACTCAGTTGGGATATAGAAAAGGTTCTCAACACTAGACTCATTTTCTTTGTCCGATTCCTTTTCAGGAATAGTGTTAATATCCTCATCCTCCATTATGACAGATTCCTTAGGCTCTTTAATCGGGGAAGAAGTCGTGATTGCATCAGGCGAAGGAGTTTCAAACATATCCGTATTCATAGAAAGTATACTTTCCTTGTCGTAATCGTCATCGTCATTGTCATCATCATGGTAAATGAAGCTTTGTAGGAGATCGGGATTTTGATATAAAGAGTTAATTATAGCTACCTGCTCTTCTGCTAGCAATTCTGCAATACTCTTTTCTTCTTGTTTTTTCTGAACTTGCTTATTTATCCCCTTTTCTTCTGCTTGCTTTGGTTGAATTTCATCAAGACGTTGCAAATCATGAATAAGTTGAAGTAGCAATTCTTGAATAATCTTCTGTTGATTTTGCTCTTCTTCAAAAGCTTGCTTAACTTTAAGAAATCTCTCCTCATCTAGCAATAAAGCCATGCACATTTCTTTAGGAGGTATATGGTCATACTTCTTCAAAAAAACTTGTATAGCTTCCATGAGATCTTCTCTAGCTTACAATATTTCCATATCTGTTTCTTGAGGAGATTGATGAACGATGGAATACTGCGGGGGTTGGATTCGGTCAAAACCGAAAGAATTAGAATTATAGAAACGTTGGTTCATCGATTGACATTGAAAAGTCGCATGAGGACCCCCGCAGTCTTCACAACAAAGATATTGCTGTGGAAAACTTGGTGATGTTTGTGGAACATTATCAAGGTTTTGATTGAAGCATGAGTCCTGATTGTAAACAAACGGAACTTGTAATGGACAATTGTAACCATAATGAGCTCCGTTCCCATATAACTTACAAGTAGAACATGGACATCCATATTCATCACTTAGACTTCCACAGAAGACACAGATGAATTGGACGGATGATTCCATGAGAATTAAATAGTTAGGAGATAAAGAAGAATATTTTTGAATTTTTTTTATTAAAAACAAACATAATATTTTTGGTAACTGGAAGTAAAATTGCACACGGTAGCTCTCTAGAATACGCGCAAAGAAGCGGAGGAGCGGGAAAGCGCGAAGCTATTAAAAACCTTCTCCTTTCGGGTCGAAGTTCGTAGGATCGACCCTCCTTATACCTCTCTTATAGTTTGTAATCCTAAAGGTGAGCCGATTAAAACAAATGACAACATGGTTTCTTTTGTTGGTTTTTTATTTTTTTTGAATTTTTGATTACTTTATACTATTTTTGTATTTTTTTTATATATGAAAATATTCACAAAAACAAGAATAACTTCCGAGGAAGGATCTTCAAAAAACAATTGTCAAACGATAACTTAAAATTCGTAACACAGCCTCCCCGGTAACGGCGCCAAAAATTGATCGTAGTCAAATAGTATATATACATATAATATAGGCGAATCGGCATATCACTTTTAGAAGCGACAAACCAACTCACAAATAAAATATAATTCCGGAAGTATCGACTTCGAAAGTAACCCCTTCTAGTCGTTTCCCGGGTCATTTCTGTTCCTGCGAGGCGTGAATTGAACTTCGAGTTGAAGTTTGAGATCGGAATTTTGAATATTTCAAGATTTTGATTTGTTTCTATATCTACTGACAAAATATAAAAGCATAAAAAGGCAATTTAACAATTAAGGCAATTACGATTCTAAATTAAAAACGTTAACGGAATTAAAGAAACGCGACAAATTAAGCAACTAAATCAAATTTGCATATTTAAAAATAATGGCAAAAATAAACATGGCAATTACAACTATCATACTAAAAATAAAGAGGCTAAGAGAGTAGAGATACCAAATATGATGAAGAGTGCAAAAATAACGAGATGAGACCCGCTCCATAAACTATATGCTACTGTTCTAGACAATAAACTGAATTTGATTTTAAAAAGTTTAAAGAAAATAAAAACTTGATTAAAAAAAGCATGAAAAATGACGGTAAAACAAAATAAAATGCAACCACTATGCTCTAAGTTAAAACTTGATATTGATAGTAAAGTTGAATATAAAAACCATGACTAATTAAAGCAAGAATGTGTCATCTGTTTTTCTTTGACTTGCAGAGACAATAAAATAAGTAAATATCTAATAGTGATTGTTACTTAAATAAAGGAAAATACAAAACAAAATTGATGAAGATAGATAGTTCGATGCTTGTTTTTGACGTACAACTCAAAGAAACAGATTCACAAAAGCGCATAAATGAAACAAAATTAGATGAAATATGATTGGTTCGAAACACAACAATCAACGCTAATGATTAAATTAAATGCTAATGATTAATACACATTATGAATTGAAAGAAAAAAAGTTTCAAAAACTTTAAACATGATTGACGGTTGGAGACCTATTCATTTACGTTGAGATAGCTTATTAATGACTTATAGACATTAACGATTCAAAAATAAGCAAAAGAATAAGCAAATTCAAATAAGCAGTTAAAAAACATTATAAAAGGCAGATTTGTATAAGAAGTAAACTCAATGACTAATAAGCTTAACATAAACATAAAAATCATTTATAAAGGTAAACTAAGCAACATTCAGCAGAAAGAAACAAGTAATAAGCAATAAATAAGCAGAACATGAAAATAAGCTAAAAGTAAAATTAAGAACTTACTTGGTATTTGAATGATCCTTACGGTACAATGCTTGGAAAGTAAATTGCCAATATTTAAAAGACAGAAAACATTAAATAAGCTGTAAATAAGCCATAAGCTGTCCTAAAAACTTCATACTTTTTTGTGTGAATTCCATCTCCTATTTATAAGGGAATGGTGTGAGTTGAAACTGCAAGTCTTCAATCCTTCAATATCATTCCATATTTGTTTATGGAAAGCTTCCAATGGTGGCCAAATCATCATTAAAACCGTCTAAAATTGCTTATGGAAAGCAATAATCACAGCCAATCAACTTAAAACCACCAATTTATTGCTTTGACATTTCCCATTTAATTTGATTCTGCATATTAATTGCTTTGACCTTGACCATTCAATGCGCTATTTTTTGCTCATATTTTATTATACTTTCAAATAAAGATGAAGCGGGTAACGGGCGTTAGTGTAGGGACTAACGATGTCATGGCTTAAGGACTAACGATGTGATATGTTTCTGGTGTGGAGACTAACAGTCGTTAAGTCCTTTATTTGGGCTTCTTTCTTGGGCCGATTCTTTTTATTATTATTTGGGCCGGTTTGTAAAATGTCCTCAGCTCTGGCTTTTTTTCCAATCCCGTGCTCGGTTTTGTCCGGTTTTAGCCTTGTTTTTTTCTTTTTGTGAATATCCGTTACCTGCAAAGTACATAACGCAAAACAAGCGTATATTTGGCATTTTATATCCGGTTTTGGTCATTTATGCTCGTTTTATTGAGAAAAAGGTATGTGTATTTAAGCACATACCAAATCCCCTCATACTAAAATATTGTTGTGTCCTCACGCAATGAAATAAATTCATGTTTTGAAATCCAAAAATTTCAACCCCTTAAATTAAATACCTTGAAAAGTAGCAAAGTGTAAAATTTAAAGGGATTAAGAAATTACTAGGTTTTTAAACACTCCCCGTTTACCATTTTCTTTCTTGCACACATATTTTTCTTATTTTTCATTATGTACAACATGCTTGACATTCATTATTGATCATAACACTTAGGATCACTGAGTAAGAAACACCTCAATCCTAAGGTTCCCTAGAAAGATAAATTCATCGTCCTTGATTTTTCACCTATTCCCAAACTAAGCTTAAAAATGAAATCATTGTTAATTACAAGTTGGGATGCTAACGCTACTCATATTTGTAATTTGTGTAAAACTTCTCCTCCTGACAGATATTATATATTAAAGTGTGTGTGCTCAGTTTGAATTTTGACCATTCAACTCACGTTTTTAGATAGTTATAACCTTTCCAATTTTCACGTTCCACTTTTAGTTATATGAATCAAAGGTGAGATTGTACCATGTAGCAACATTTCTTCTCGGCACATCCCAACCTCGTCGGCTAAGTGACCAGGCTTTTGACACCCCTCAGAGAATAATTTGTCGAGACTCTCCGACCCTTGAGATTCAACACCAAAAACTCCCGTTAATTCACTTGACAAAATTATAACTCAAAGCAAGCTAATTCCTCCAAGATTAACATTGTAGGTAAGTTAATTCCTTTAGAGTGACTTTCTTCTCGGAACCTCCGACCTCAATCGGTCATAGTGCCCAGCTTTTGACACCCACAGAGAATACTGTCAGAGATTACAACGTCCGGTCTTAAAATTTTGTAGGGATTAACAAGTTTAAGTTCAAAAGAATGTTTAAATATTAGAAAAAGTCATTTTCTCTTTATTTATTAAGCAACATATACTAGCAACATTATTATATTTTTTCATCATCATTTTTTTTGCAACATTTATATTTACACAGTGTACAGGGAAAATTTCTTTTTAGAAAATTAAAACATATTTTCGATCAAAAACTCTTATTTATCAATTTATCGATAAAGCTTTTTACTCTAAAAATGTTGATCTTAAAGGACTTTTAAGAGTGATAAAACTCTAACTTGTCTTTCAAAAAGAGCACGTATTATTAGTCATTTTAGAAGCTACTGGGAGAAAAAGCCACAAATTACACTTATGAGCTTTTAAGATTTCCAACTAATCCTTGCTTAGCATTCCAACTTATATTTAACTCTATCATTTCTCGTTCTTCGCAAATTTAAAATCTTTAATAAAAAGTCCTCCGCGAATGCTTAGCTAAGAAAAATTAAGCTTTGCATATTTAAAATTATTTATGGAAACTTGCAAAATCTTGACCTTTAGAGCTAGAAGTCGCATTTTAAAGCTTCTTGTATAAAAGACTAGCAAAGCTTATACATTTATAAGTTAAGGAGTACACTAGAGCTCAAACACACTCGGTCAATTCAAAAATAATTCTTATACTCACAAGCGGAAAGTCAACATTTTGATAAACACTTATTTTATTTTTGCAAAAAATTTTAAATTTTGGCATAAAATCACATTTTTTTTTCTCGGTAAAACGGGGTTACGTGAAAGACAAAGACAAATGCAAGTGAGATCAAATCGATAGATTCCCCCCTCATACTAGAATGATACATTGTCCTCAATGTGTGGGGGTTGCCAACCCCCTCATACTAATTCCAAAGTACATTCCTAATACAAAAGGGGATCTCACGTAAATCTAAAGCCGTTTATTAATTATGCCAAAGATTAAATGTTAGTCAATGGTTCGTGTGTAGCAAACAAATTTATATACGTATTATATTAATTCCGTAAGAATTCTTTCCAAAATACTTCTCAACCAAGAGAAATATAAGGTAAAAATCTCACAAAAGAAAACACAATTCGTATATTTTTATCCGGGAAGTATTTTTTCTCGGGTCGTGTCCCAACGAAATCGTGAATTGAGAATTTAGGAATAATTCGGATTCGAGTTTAGAATAGTAAAAGACTTTTGAATTGTTGATTAAACTACAAAATATAATAGCATGAATTGAAAAACAATTAACTAGCACGAAAATTAAATGCACAAAACGTAATAAACGCGAGCTAAAACTGAAATTTAAAAACTAAAGCACGACTTTTAACAAATTTTATACCTAAAAATCACAAATTTAAAATGAAAATTTTAGGAAAAAGAATTGGAATTTTTTAACTATTTTTGAATTTTTTATGAATTTCTAAAGTTTAATGAATTAACTAAAAATAAACTTTTTCTAAAAATTATCACTAAAATTTTTCTTTTATTTTTCAAAAATACTAGATTTAAAATGAAAATTATTGCAAAAAGAATTTTAATTTTTCAACTATTTTTCTATTTTTTATGATTTTTATAAGAAAAAGTAATAACTAAAATCTACTTTAATTCCTAGAAAATACAAATTTAACTGGAAAAATATAGAAAAATAGTTTTTATAAACTACAAAGGTGCAGAAAAATTATGGAACAAAAAGCCCCAATTTCTAAGACTCAATTGAACCCTAATTTGCTTAATTAAACTTAAGAACCCTAATTAATAAAACTAAAAACTAAAATATTAAATCTATTTTATTTATTAAGAAAGACAGGGTAGAAAATGAAATAAAGGAAAGTATAGGGTAGGCGGGCGAAGTTTGTAAAATTTACACTAAAGAAGAAACGGGTACCCCTGAGGTTTAAGAAAAGTACTAAACAGACCCTACACTTGAGCTTATTTTTGGCTTATTAAATTTTGAGAATTAGCAAAAACTTAAAACTACAAAGTTATAGATGAGCTTATTCCTAACAACTTTAACAAAAGCACTTTCCACTTTAGACCAAAGATTAAGCTGAAAAATGAGCAACTAGAAGCTGATCACAGAAAGTAACTAGTTAACCATATTTTTGGATTTTTGCTTATTAAGAGCTTAAAACTTGATGAAAATTAAAACTAAAAGATGCTTATTGAAGATTAAGATGTGTATTAAAGGTTTCTAAACTAATATCACCCTAGTGTTAACAATATTAGAAAGAAAATGAAGCTGGAAAATGCAAAGTTCAATGAAACTGTTTTTAGGTTTTTTTTTTCAAATAAGCTAACAAGCTTATTTTTGGTCCTTTGGTGCTGAGAAATTGGAACTAAGCTTACCTACTTATTTAAAATCAACTTAGCTAAAGGGACTTGTAAAATTCTAAAAGGAAATAAGAAAATTTCAAAGTAAGAAATGGCAAATATTATGCTATTATTAAAAAGTGCACTTGCTGATGCAATGTGCAGCTGATGCAATTGGCATACAACTAAAATGCACTCAAATGCAGGCTCAACTTTGAACTAATTCATCACCTTATGAACCTAAATGAGCTCAGCAAAACTTAACACTATGAATGCCCTTTGAGAATTTTAAATTTTAAACCTATTCAGTTTTGAAAAAGTGCCCTGGTGCAAAATGAAGGTTTTGACACTCTAAATCTTGTAGAATTAAAACCTAACTTCTAAAACTTGTTCTAAACTTAGTTATATAACCAAACTCAACTAAACAACAGAATTTGACAGGAATGTTTTGACTTTAAGAGTCCAAAATAGCCTGAACCAAACACTCCTTAAAAGTTGCTGTCAAAATAAAGTGAGCTTAAAAACTTTTAAAAGACTAAAACAGCTAAAACTTTTTAGCTACTTGTACTAAACTTAACCTAATAAAGCTATTCAAGCAGTAATATTACTAGCTTATTAAGAAGAAATAGCTAGTTACTCTCTAAGCTATTTACTACTACTATAATGACAGAAATGCAAGTATATGAAAACTTGTTGAATCATAGCTACAAAAACTTAGAAGCAATTGTATTTCTAGAACATGTAAACAGTTTTTAGACAGAATTAAGCATTCAAGCTCAATAAGCTTTAAAAAGCTTATTACTCCTTGTAGCTTTCAAAAATGAACACAAATGCCTCAAGTGATCATTTTAAATTGTAAATGAGTTAAACTGATGAAATGAAAACTTAAACAACAACCTTTTACTAAAATTGAGCTTATTAGAATCAATAAGCTCAAACGAGCTTATTTAAATTTTGACAGTAGCAATAAAGAGAAACTCTTAACTTTTTTGATTAAAAACAAAGCAAATTACAACTTAAAAACTTTAAAGTAGAACTGAGTACAACAATACAAAAGAAAAGACTTAAATTAAAAACATTAAAACTGAAACAGGGTAAAAAATGGTGTGTGTTAGCCGGCTTGGTCTCTCTTCCTTTTATAGCAGCTCTTTTGCTTCTCTTTGTGTTGGGAAGTGCTACTTGTGAGTGTACAACACTCTTGATGCAATCCTAACCCTCTATTTGTCTTGACTTTATCTCAGCCATGGATGTCGACTTTGGTTTGTGTGAAATCTAAGTGGGAAGGGGTTATAGGGGCAGGGTAAGGTGGGAAGTGGGTATGGGTGAGCTGTGAGTGTACAATAGAGGTGGTATTGGGAGTAAAACTGTGGGAAATGGTGGTATAAGTTTTGGCGCCAAGTGGGTTTGTACAGGGGTGGTTACAGGTTTTAAAAGAGAAGTTTGGGGAAGGTGCAAAAGCACCCCCCAACTTTCTTTCTTTGTTCATTCCATTCTTGGCCCTTATTTTTAGTTATAAACAAGTTTGGGAAATAACAGCTTTAGCCCCCGTCGTTTTATAACTAAAGAAAACAAAGAAGGTTTTGATAAATTGCAAAAATGGCCCTTGTGTTTTATTTATAAAAAGGAAAACTGCCATTTGGCAGTTTTAGTCCTTCTCTTTATTTTACCACTTTTCTTTTATAAAACACTTTAAAAATTGGCAATTTTAGCCCCTAAAGTTTATAAAAATTGAATTGTGG
>BQNB010018152.1:61026-68734 GCA_026074375.1 Tanacetum coccineum | reverse complement strand
TGAATTAGAGTAAAATTATTTACGAGTAGAAAAAAGTAATGGAGTAAAGTTTTTCTTATATACAAATTAATGAAATTATTTTTCTACATGTTTGATATTAATCTAAGTTATTTTTTTTATACATTAACAAAAAATATTACTGTAATATTGTATTTGAGAATTTATGTTTTTTAAAACACGGGTTGGTCTGCCAGGTTGACCCGTGACCCGATAGGGTGACATGATGCCGGTTTAGGCCGAAAAACCTGGTTGAACCGTGACCCGGTAGCTCGACCAGGTCGATTAAAAAACCTGTTTTTAAAACATTGGTTTCAAATAAAATGTCCAAGAGCGAATTGCATCTAAGAAAGTTTAATACTTGCATGTTACTATAATACATGTTTTTCATTCGTAAAGTGTAGTAGAGTTTACGATTTTTAGATAAATATATATAATATGCAAGTTTAGTAAGTATGTATGTAATTGCATTTATTTTAATTAACATTGTGTAAAGTAGTGACCAAAATCTCGTCATTGATGTCAATGACCAAATTTCTCGTCTACTACTCTAGATCAAAAATACCTATAATGTAATGTAGTGACTATATAGTGACCATTTATAAGTTTCGTCACTGCCTATTGTATCAGTGACGAAAACTAGTGACCAAAGATTATATCGTCACCGAATAGTGACCAAAAAAGAAAGTCGTCACTCAATTTTTGTCACTAAAGCCCCTTTTTCTTGTAGTGATTGGACTACATTTGATGAATGACTTTTTGATATATAAAATATAATACGTAGTATAATTTATTATAAAAAGTCATGAATGACTTTTGCCATTGGAGATGCTCTTATAGAAAAAGTTATTTGAAATGGTCACGTGCATGGCATGCACGATTAAGAAGTGATGATGACGGGTTGGATTAAAAGTGTAGCAATAAATTACTCTCAGAGTAATCAAAATATCAAATCTATAGTGTTAGGGATACAGACGATGGCCAACGATACTTAATTTTCCAATGCAATAATTATCGAGGTAAGTAAACTATCATATCGACACTGTCAAAATGGTAGCTACGATACCAGGCGATAGATATTTTCCTACTAATTTCATCATCTGCCTAACTCACCCTACAATAGACCACAAAGTAGACTAACAACTCCAATGTGACAACAGTCAATACCGACGAGATACATCGATATAGTATTCAGAAGTGTTGACTTTTAATTTATCTCATGGGATTATTGAGTTAAAACAGATAGGGTTAAGTGATTATTGATTTTTATCGGTTAGTATCGGTATTTTTAAGTTCCTTTATTCTGTTTATCGTGTTAAAAATAGACTTAGTGTAGGAAGACGATATTCATCATAATTTGGACATGACAAAGGATAATCTTATAATTAAAAAGAAAACGACTTAAAATCTCGATATAAAATTACATGAACTAGTCCAACAACTCTTCCATACTCTTCATCTTATAATTTCTTCATAGTGTGACAAATATGTGCACAAAAATCTTCTTCTCACGCGGCTTTAACTTTCCAAACCAATGCCACTGAGGGTTGAATGTTTTTTGAACACATGGTCCTTTCACCAAGAAATTTTTATATTTTAGTAGAGTGGGGGCCAAGTTCTCTAGACGCATATGAAATTGAGCCTCGGGTTCAACCCCAAATCAGGAAGATAAAGAGAACCAAGACTATTGATTCGACCATCTATCGGCGCGAAGTGATCAAGACTTATGTTGAAACCATTGTGTGAAAGAAAAAGACTTAGAATCTCAATATAAAATTACATGAACTAGTCCAACAACTCTTCCATACTCTTCATCTTAATATGTGTACAAAATCTTCTTCTCACGCGGCTTTAACTTTCCAAACCAATGCCACTGAGGGTTGAAGTTTTGACACATGGTCCTCATCACCAAGAAGTGGGGGCCAAGTTCTCTAGACGCATATGAAATTGAGCCTCGGGTTCAACCCCAAATCAGGAAGATAAAGAGAACGAAGACTATTGATTCACTAAGGGTGCGTTTGGTTCGCAGAATGTTTTTGTTGGAATTGGAATGTGTTTGAGGAATTGGAATGTTAAGGAATTGGAATGTTAAAGAATTGGAATGTTAATGAATTGGAATCTGAAGGAATTGGAATTTGTGAAAACTATCGCGTGTTTGGTTGGAAAAAAATGAAATGAAAAAACAAATTATATAATTATATTAATAATAATAAATATAATTTTTAAAAAATAAATAAATAATAATAATATAATTTTTAAAAAATAATATAATTTTTAAATAAATAAATAGATAATAATAAATAAATAAATAAATAAATAAATAAATAATAATAATATATTTTTAAATATATAATTAAATATAATTTTTAAATAAATAAATAAATAATATAACTTTAAAATAAATAAATAAATATAATTTAAAAAATATATAAATAAAAATTAATAATAATAATAATAAAATAATACAAAATAATTAATAATAATAATAATAATAATAATAATAATAAATAAATAAAAAAATAAAAAAATTTAAAAAAATTTAAAAAAAAAAATAATAATAATAATAATAATAATAATAATAATGATAATAATAATAAAAATTTATTTTTGATGATAAAAATATCAAATTCCATGGAATTTGAAACTTTCCTTCCGTTTTAGGATGGAATGTTAATTCCACACATAAAGGAATTTGTGGTATTTCATTACATTAATTCCGCGAACCAAACACACTATGGAATTGGAATCAGATTTTGAATTCAAACATTCCGCCAACCAAACACGTTTTGGAATTGGAATCAGATTCCAATTCCATAAGAATGCTGAAGATTCCGCGAACCAAACGCACCCTAAGGCTGTCATTAGCAAAACCCATATATATATAGGGAGAGAAATTTATTGTCACATGATACTCACGTGACAACATACACTTCAATGCAGCATCCAACGTATCGCATGTGTGACAAGATTGAAGTGACTGACGTGATAGTTTAGTCAAACGCCATAGCAAGTGGATGGCAAAACTGGCAAGTATTATCATATAGTTACCACCGCCTAAAGTCGCCAAAGTATCGTAGAAGTCAGTGGATTTGATTTTGAGCTTTCGAAATACAACTCGAAACCAAGTTGAAATCAACTTGCTCTCAATTATTATTAACCAACTTGCTCTCAAAAAGAGAAAAATTACTAACCAACTTGCTCTCAAAAAGAGAAATTACAAAAGATGGTCGCTGCAAAATTATCAAGCATGTCCCATTTGCCATAAGCTATTGGTAAAAAACCATAGAGATTGACAGGCCCATATCGGTGAATCAATATTCAACTGCAGAAAAATCATACTTAAACATATGTTCATGAATTTCTAGACAAAACCACCAGAACAGCACAGGTGGAACTCCCAATTTAAGTTACAGCATGTTCATCATAGCAGTCAAAAGAAAAATAGCAACAAGTTTGTTTAATAAGTCATTACAATTAGTTAACCAGTTCTCTTGATGATGTGAACTCCACTATCAGTGTCCACGATGTCGCTTATCTCCCCCACTTTCAATGCATATGTAGCTTCCTCAAACGGCTTCTGCATCTGCTTCCTTCCAAATGAACCTGCATAAAGTTATGCAAGAACCAATTTTTTAAAGAGGCAGTGAGATAATAAAAAGAGGCAAACACAGAAATTCAATGTTTGTACTCGGCCATCTTTTCTTCATAAATTGACAAGAAATATTCGTTATCAATCAATGGTAAGTAACTTTGAAATGGAATTTCTACATACAGGGTAAGGAAGAGACCAGAACCGACCAATACACTAACGTGGCTATATGAGGAAAGTAACAAATTTTCGACTGAAAACGAGCTCCTAAAAAGTTTTGTAATATCTCCCATCATGTATGCTTTTTCGAACACATAAGAAAGAGACGAGGGACTAACTAACAAGAGGGTCACAAAAAACAGATTGGGGAGTCGCGGTGGTGTTCAATGTAGAAGCTGAAATATGAGCACTTAATACCTTGAATCAAATGTTCTATTTCTAAAAAACAAAATACCTTGAATGAAATGTTCAATAGGGAGAAGAGTTCACTATTAATGACAATCTTTTGATCAACAACCATAGGTGATCACAAAAATAGGTATTTTTTCCAAGGAAATAGATACAGACACTCATTTTAAGAGAAACTGAAGTCAGCTGCTGCTGAGAAGATGCAAGTAAAGCCAATAGGAACATACACCCCTGGAACCAAAAAGAGAAACTGGCAACACTTCACTTTCCGAAAGCTTTTTTGGGTAAGTGGTTAAATCAAAATTATTACATCCGAGTAAATCTAGACATAGCTATGGAACTTGTTACACACTGAGAGAGTGCATGAAGTACATGCATCTCATATTACAATGAATCGAACCTAGGAACTACGAATGAGATTGTGGTTCGAACTATAAACCAAATGGTTGCAACAGGATTGACCTAACGATCCATTGATATCCCTTCGCCACAACTTGCTTCCCAAGATATGCAGGTGATAGTCTCACAGCATACCTCATACATGTCCCTGGGTCCAGACTTTCACGTAAGCATGCTAATTTGGATGAATACTGATATCCTATTATCTTGTAACTGAGGCTGTGAGCAGGGCTTTGCATACTGGGAGAGTCATTTTCATAGTAAATTACACTTATAGGTTTTAACTTCTTCCAGCCATAACTGTAGAGGCTTAAAACTATAGAGTTCCTGTTGTTATTATCATGGTCCACCTTAACCAAGCTTGCTGCACCAACTGGTTTTATACTTTTATTATTGAGGTTCATCAATTATACTAGGCAGCTTATTTTCAGACTGAATCCCAAAAGCATAAGGGACTTCATAAGCAAATATAGTAAAAAAAACAAATATACAACAGATAGTACACTTGGAAAGAAGATGTATGTCTGTTTATATCATAGTCACAGGGATCGCCAAACCCTTAGCGAATTTCGATCTCTCCTGGACAATTAGACATCCAACCCGTAATCGCAACGACCCAATTGCAAGAGCGGAGCTCTACCAACTGAGCTATATCCCCCCGAGCCAAGTGGAGCATGCATAAAGGAGTCAGACGCTTCTTCTATTTTTTTCCCTGGCGCAGCTGGGCCATCCACATCGGATATGGACCGAACTGTCTCACGACGTTCTGAACCCAGCTCATGTACCGATTTAATGGGCGAATAGCCCAACCCTTGGAACATACTACAGCCCTAGGTGGCGAAGATCCGACATCAAGGTGCCAAACCTTCCCGTCGATGTGAGCTCTTGGGGAAGATAAGCTTGTTATCCCTAGAGTAACTTTTATTCGTTGAGCGACGGCCCTTCCACTCGGCACCGTCGGATCACTAAGGCCGACTTTCATCCCTGCTCGACGAGTGGGTCTTGCAGTCAAGCTCCCTTCGTAAGTATATCTTCGATATAGAAATCGAAAGGATTCCAGTCGAACAAATTTTCAAAATTGTTGGAACGGCTAAAACTTTTTCGATCGACAGTGTATCGCGCGTGAATCAACCTCGGTGTGATTCTTTGATAGAAAGAAATCCCAAAAGGGGTATGTTGCTACCATTTTGAAAGGATTAAGAAGCACCGAAGTAATGTCTAAACCCAATGATTTAAAACAAAAGTAAAGGATCCCAAAATAAGGAAACACCACTTCAATTGTCTCACGGAAAGAATCCAAATCAATTTTAAATGAGACAAAAACGATGGGTTAAAGACCACTCAATAAAAAAAATCTTAAAGAAAAATCTTTAATATATTTGAGAATTATTTTATTTTATTATATATTCAACTTGAGTTATAAGTACAAATGATTTTTTTTTAGGAATTAAGCTAAATAAAACTTACTATGAGTTAAATTGAAATTTGAAATGATATTATAGACTAATTCATTTTACGGATTTTCTATTTATTCTAATTCTAATTTTATCCATAGACCAAACATCATTTTTTTCTCGAGCCGTACGAGGAGAAAACTTCCTATACTTTTCTAGGGGGTTCTTTTTCATCTACATCTATCCGGATGAGCCGTCTATTGAATCGTTGCAATTGATGTTCGATCCCGAAGAGAAGGAAGAGATCTTCAGAAAGAGGGTTTTTATGATTAGATCAAGAATCAAACTTATTTAAACGTTCTCGCTATTCTCTATTTCCTTGAAAAAGGTGCTCAGCCTACAGGAACTGTTCAGGATATATAAAAAGGCAGAGGTTTTGCCCTAATCAAATGAAATGAAATTAAATTAAATTAAGGAAATAAAAAATAAGGGTAGGATAATGATTTCTATATCATTTTGGATATCTTTTCTATACTATTTTTTTTATTTCCTTTTTTTCTTCTTCTATTCTTTTCTTCTTATATTCGTATCTAGTTATCATTGTTTTTATAGAATCTTTTTTGATAGAATCCTTTTCTAAGGAAACCCTTATTTGATTCATCCTCACAAAATAGAAATATTTTGGCATTACCTGACCTGCAATTGGATGGTTTTCATTCGACCTCTAATATCAAGTAAGAAACAAGGAATCGAAGTTCTTTATTCTATATGGATTCAATACACTCTTGATTGCATAAATACTTTTTCTACTTCTTCTTTGTTTATTCTTTGTTTATTATTATTCTCCATCTAAACTAAAATTTTTAGTAGATATGTATATGCAGTGCCAATCCAACACAAGTCCCTTTTTTACTATTCTTTCCATTTCAGTTCTTGTTTTTTTTTTCATCGTATTCCTTTCTTAATGTTTATATTGACAACATTGTATCGAACAAATATAATTCATCGTGATAAGCAGTTCTATTTATTTCCGTCCCATAGGTTTGATTTTTTACCTGTTGATTCAAATGATGGGTTCGTTGGATTTGATACCCGGATTTTTGATTGAAAAAGTGTATAACATAGAAATAGGGGATGGTCCACATTTTTTACATGTCTTTTTTTATTTTGATCGGGAATTTTTTTTTTCATCTAATTTAGTCATTTTTATGTTCCAAATAGATTAGAATTTTTTTTTCTATTTTTGATTTCGTAGATTAAATTAATGCTTTGATTTAAGAATTTTTTTTTATTCTGATTGTATCTACATACCCCTTTTTCTATTTGGGTTGCTAACTCAACGGTAGAGTACTCGGCTTTTAAGTGCGGCTAGGATCTTTTACACATTTAGATGAAGCGAGGGATTCGTCCATACCATCGGTAAAGTTTGGAAGACCACGACTGATCCTGAAAGGGAATGAATGGAAAAAATAGCATGTCGTATCAATTAAGAGTTTTGAGAATATTTTATTCTTTCCGGCTCGGTACAAAGCCTTCTTTAATTTATTGAAAGGTAGGAAACCAAAGTCAATTTCAAGTTGGGTCGAATTAATAAATGGATAGGGCCTCAAAGCTTCAATTCATTTCATTTTTTTTAGGGAAAGAAAAAGCAACGAGCTTCCGTTCTTAATTTGAACGATTACCCGATCTAATTAGACGTTAAAAAAATATTAGTGCCCAATACGGGAAGGCTTTCTCCCAGGAATTTATTCTTTATTTTTTAATGAATCCTAAATATTATCATTCTCCATTTCATAATGGAAACGTATGTGTATAAGAAACAGTATATTGATAAAAAATTTCCAAAATCAAAAGAGCGATTAGGTTGAAAAAAGTAAAGGATTTCTAATCATCTTGTTATCCTATAATGAAAACGAACATA